>APFE030578393.1:174246-262408 GCA_000404065.3 Pinus taeda
TCTAATTAATAATCATTTAGTTTATATAGTTTTAAATAATATAGAGTATATTAAGTGATTAGGTTTTAATTTAGTTTAAGTTAATAGAAATTAATAGATCTAACAACTAACTAATTAATTAATTATTAATGAAACAATTAATTTTTCCTGTCCCTATCTCTTGGTCAAGTCAATCATAGTTGTTGCCTAGTCCATTTCCTTGGTCAATAGTAGTTGTTTTTTCTAGCCGTTGATTGAGCTGCTCTCTCTATTTAACTTGTAGCCATGGTCTGGTTCTTCATCTTGTCCTAGTGATGAACCACACTTGCTAGTTTGAAGCGCATCGACAAATGAATTTTGATGTGATTTTTTCCAAAAACTCTCCTAAAAAAAAACTTGATATGGATCATAGAACCCTAAATTCAATAATTGGTCATATTATCTCCTTTTGGTGCATAGGATACCTCGTTAGAAAAATCTCTCCAAGTAATACATGATTTTATATAGTCCCTTTCCTATGGTTATTGGCCTACTGCAGACCTCAAAAAAACATTGTTTAGGGGGTCAAAACTGCTCTTGAAGTTCAGCACTCGAAAAATTGCTAAAAATAGTAAATGCTGCTATAAACAAGGAAACTGGTGAAACAAATTGAGGTCTAGGTAGAATAGGCGGGTGGCCACCAATATCCACCTGTATTAATAACCCCTCCTTAGGAAGCAATGGTCCCCATTGTGTGTAGAGTCTCCATGAGGTGAGGAAATTTCTATTGAACTTTGTCCTTGGTGAACCACTTGCCTTGGTGAAGGAGTTGGCCACCTTTGACAACTCAATATAGCTAGATCATCTATTGGTGAGTGTTCTTGATATAAGTGTTTATGATTTGATTAGTTGTGGCATGTTCCATGTAGTCTGGGTTTAACTAAATTGGTGTGAGTTGTTATGTAATGTTAGATGTGTCCATCAAAGGTGGAAGGTATGGCCAAAGGTGATCCACATTGAATACTGGGTGCAGGCCAAGGAACGATGGAATGCTGAACTCAAAGGAATTATCACCTATAGCCTTGGTGATGGTGTATGGCCCATATCGAAGTAGGCGAAGCTTGTTGTGGGGCCTAGTGAGGCATTCCTTCTACAGATGTAGCCAAACTTTGTCGCCCACTTGGAACTTGTGTGGCACCCAATGCTAATCATGTTGCTACTTGTACTTAGTATTAGCTCTGTCCAATATGTCATGGACTTGATGGAAGAAGTGATGAATTCTCTCAATGATGTTGTTAGCCCTGTCAACATCAGATTGGACATGTGCCAAATTTGCCTGAGGAGCTGCAAATGGTATGGACACATCAATGGGACATAGTGGTTGGAATCCCAATCCCACCTGAAAGGGGTTCTGGCTAGTTGAGCTATGGAGAGCTCTATTGTAGCTGTGATGGAAATAAGGGAGAGTTTCTTCCCATGCGCATGGATTCTTCGAGTTTTACATGCATAGAATGTGTACGATCATCTTGTTGACGACCTCAATTTGGCCATAAGTTTGGGGGTGGAAAGCCATGGACTTAGTGAGCTTGTTATCCAACATTGACTGGAGACTTGACCAAAATTTACTTAGGAACCTACTTTCCCGATATGAGATAATGGACTGTGGGACCCCAAAGTGTACGCACATTTGTTCAAAGAAGAGCTTAACAATGGATTTTTCTATGATACTCTTCTCGGTGGCTGCCAGAATGGCCATATTAGAGAATTTGTTAATGACCATGAAAACACAGTCGTTGCCGTGTTTACTAGAAGGAAGGCTTGACATGTAATCCATGGAGATGGATTCCCAAGATTCATTAGGAGTAGGTAGAGGAGTATATAGGCCTTTCTTCTTGATGGTTGATTTGGCAATAACATAGACAATGCATGATTTGACATAATTCCAAACATCTTGTCGAAGGTTTCGTCAATAAAAATACTTCAGCACCCCTGCCACTATTTTCTCTATCTTCAAATGTCTAGCGACACGACTGTAGTGTGCCTCCAAAATCATCTTAGAACACTCGCTTGAAGGAACATAGAGGTGTCCCAGGTGGCATAACAGTGCATCTTGGAGATGATAATTTGGAACTTTCTTACTTTCCAAGATAATTTGGTATGTGTTTCCAAATTTTGGATCACTCTTGTAAAAATGTTTCCACCCTATAGTCTCATGCCCATAAGAGTCAATCACATTAGTCAGTGCCATGACCAACGGTCATATGAGGCAGTATGCAACATTGTTGGTTCTACCCTTATTGTACTTAATGTTCAATTGGAACTGTTGTAGGTATGTTGACCATTTCTGATGGCGATCGTTCTATAACTTCCCCTATGTCTGTATGAACTGCAGGGGTCGGTGGTATGTGTGGATGACAGTTTCTTTTCCTAGAATGTAATGCTTCCACTATCGGCATGCCAACACAATGGATTACATCTTTTTGTCATAGGTGGGATACCTTTGGAATCTATCCAAAATTTTCTCACTATAATATGCCACTGCATGCCCCTACTGAGTAAGAACTGCACTAATAACATAGTCAAAGGTGTTTGTATCGACCTCAAATGGTTACAACAAGTTTGGTAATGTGATAATTGGTGCAGAGTAGAGGTTATGCTTCAATTCATCAAATGCCTTCTATTTGGATGCAACCTAAAAGAACTTTGCTTTCGCTCCTCCCTTGGTGACTTGACTCAAAGGCCAAGTGATATGAGAGAACCCCAACATGAACCTGCAGTAGAAGTTGGAAAGACCCAGAAAGCTATGGATCTTTGTTAGAGTGGCTGGGGCTAGACATTCCCGAATAAATTGTATCTTCAAAGGGTCCACATGCACACCCCTCTCATCAACGATGTACCCGAGATATTGAACCTGGGTCATACCAAAAGAGCATTTCTACAAATTGGCACACGACTTGTGTCTCTATAGGGTTTGGAGAACACGAAAAATATGGTGGAGATGCTCTTCCCAACTTTGGTTGAAGACTAGAATGTCATCCAAGTGCACCATCATGAATGTGTTGGTGAAGGGTCACAATATGTCCGCCATCAACCTCATGAAGGTTGCAGGGGCACTCGTTAACCTAAAAGGCATGACCAACCATTCAAAAAGGCCCTCCTTGTATTTGAAGGTAGTCTTCCACACATCAGAGGGTTTGATTAGTGTACCTAGTGATAACCAAAATTCAAGTCAATCTTGCTGAAATATTTGGTCCCCTTGAGCTAGTCTAGAAGGTCATCAATCTGTGGGATTGGATACCAATTCTAGATAGCGATCTTGTTCAATGCCCGATAGTTAATACAAAGTATCCAGGTCCCATCCTTGTTCTGTACCAACACAATTGGGTTCCCAGAGGGTGATGAACTTAGCATGATGTGCCCTTTCTACAACAAATCCTGAATCTGCCTCTTGATTTCATTGTTCTCCAGAACATAACATTGATATATTGGTCCATTGAGGAGAAAAGTGCTTGGCGTTAGATTGATGGAGTGCTTGACCTAATAGTGTATAATTACCCCCATGGGTGACGTGAAGATGTCCCTGTACTCCTTTGCAACCTTGTCCATTTGCTGCTACCATGCAGAGGACCCCTGTCTGGAGGCCATTGCCACAATATTATTCTTTCCTTGAGGGAAAATCATAAGAAAAACAAATTTCCCGGTTTGGGAAATGATCTTATTGCATTGCTTGACAGTGATAAAATAAATGGTGGTACGTGGTGCTATCTCTAGTATCTTGTACAACTTATTTCCCAAAGTAATAATAATAACAATGTGAGGCCTAGACTCATATACAACATGGAAATTCCACAAGTATGGTTGGCCTATTAATATGTCACAAAATTCAAGAGGATAAATCTCACATAATACCTCATCTGTGAAGGGCTTGATGTTGTAGGGAAGACAACATTGTTAGCTGACATAGAGATCTCACCCTTGGCGTGGTTAGTAAGCCCAATCACTTCATGACCTATATTGAAATGAGGTTCTTTTGGCTCATGATATTGAAAATGAAATTTAGTAGAGAATGCTTCACCCACATCTGAGAGTGGAAGAGATGCTCCCCCTCCTATGGATCTTCTGGCTCATCCTTCTGGATCTTGGTGGTGGAAATAGTGACACTAGGCTTTGCATCAATAATATGCTTCCCTTTGTCATTCCCCTTGTTGGGTTCTAAATTAGTGTCAGAACATGCATCTAATTCAAAATCGTTTAGCTCAACCACTAGTGACTACTTGGCTCGACACTCACTTATGTTGTGAATGGGGCTTTTATGGAACTCACACCATTTCCCTATGTCCTTCTTTATCTTCATGGTGTTGTTATTTTCTTATGGCATCATTGAGTTGTCTTGGTCACCCTACCTTAGCTTTTTCCTTTGTTCTGTTGTTTGGGGGCACCTTTCCCTTGCTTCAGATTCATCGATCCAAAGTCTCACTTATTTTGTTTGAATTTCTACTCAATCTTGGCAGCATATCGATAGGTGATGCCAAACAATGAGATGTCTAACAACTCCATATCATCTTGGATGTACTTGTGTATATAACCACGATACTTGATTACCAAATTCCATTTAAAAGCCTTGATACCTAGCTTCGTGCGAAGGGTATGGAAAACATTTGTGAACTCCAACACATCTTGGTCCCTTCCCTACTGCAACATGGTCCACTTTATGTATTTA
The DNA here is from genome assembly GCA_000404065.3 of Pinus taeda. Taxonomy (NCBI): domain Eukaryota; kingdom Viridiplantae; phylum Streptophyta; class Pinopsida; order Pinales; family Pinaceae; genus Pinus; species Pinus taeda. Next base: position 178,925 of record APFE030578393.1, read on the forward strand.
TATTCATATCTCCCAATAGAGTAATATTTTTTCTTGATGGAATCTTAGAAAGAATTCCAAGGGGGTGTGGCTGAAAACAATGAAGATTCCCTCTCATCCTTTTGTTCACAGTAGATTTCCCACTAGTCCTTGACACGTGGGGCAACTTTGAGGAGTGCAAAAGTTATCTTTTCTCGATCAGAAAAGTCATGAATTGAAAAATACTCTTCCAACAAATTTAACTATCTATCTACAACATTTTCATCTATTTGGCCTTCAAATATTGGAATGTCAAAGTTAACTTGTACCTTAAAAGGAGTGGCGCCTCTAGAGTGGCTGCTGGATGAAGATGCATCCGCTGTGGGTAGTCATCAAAGGATATGGGAAATGTTATCTATCATCGTGTTCCTTTGTTGCTCAAGGGATTCCTCAAGCAATATTTTGAAAGGATCTCTTACCCCCTCATCTTTCTTTTCTTCTGCCATGGGAGGTCATCAGGGTTTGCGACACTAGTCTTGCAAGGGTTCAATCAATTTGATCCCTCACTCCTTATACCCCGATCTCATTGGGGACATGCAAAGAAAAACAAAGAAAGAGCACCACTGCTTTGATACCACTAATTTTGGAATTATGCAAGAACACAATAAATATATATATAATATATAAATATATATAATATATATATATATATATATATATATATATATATACACACACAATAACATAGAGATGTAGCAGAAATAAAACTTAATTTCATTAATATCAAAGAAATAAAATATGCTTACATAAAAAAAATGGAAATAAACTAGCTTGGGCAATGGTAGATTATCTCTCAGAAGAGATGTGGTGGCTACATGCCTCTGAACTATGTTAAAATTAGGCTCAAGGGATTTTTTATTATTAAACAATAAGGGAAAACCGTAAACAACCAAAACCCTAACCCTAGGAGATGGAACACTAAGAGTTTATGGGCCCCATTGGGATTACTTGGGCAACCGACTTCCTGGGGTCATAACTGGGTCATATTATCTCTGTTTGGCACATATGGTACCTCATTGGAAATATCTCTAAGAGTAATACAATATTTTCTGCAAGCCCCTCCCATGGATACAAGCCTATTGTAAACCTCAAAAAAATGTTGTTTAGGGGGTCAAAACTACTCCGGAAGTTCAGGACCTGAAAAACTACTAAAAATATTAAATTCTACTATAAACAAGGAAAATGAATGGAGGTCTAGGTGGAATAGGTAGGTGGCCACTAATATCCACCTAGATCAAATTCAAAATGAAGGATGGACTCACCAAGATCCCTTTAGACTAAGGGGTAGAATGTTGACACCTAATCTTTGGGATTAGGAAACCTTATGTAAATATTGTAAATAGAGAATTAAAGGAATATGGAAGACGAAAAGACATTAGGAGATGAAACCCAACTTGTATATATTCATATCCTCTCTTAATGCAAAATAAAAATTTCATTCGTGGAGTTATTCCTGGTTTGAAAAATTCAATCAAGTATTGATTGTGAAATACGTTTGAAGAAGTTTTCCATCAATAGGTAAAGGTAGCTTCTCTTCATCAAGGTTTGTTAAATGGTATGAATTTATTCCATATTTTCCTTAAATTTTGATGGTCCTTGCCAAATACTATTAAATTTCTTGTGCATTCCTATTTTCTCTTTCCCTTTGTCCCATAAAAATACCATATCCCCATCTTCGAAATTTCTCTATCTCACTCTTTGATCAAATTCTCCTGTAATTATTTCCTTATTTTTAGGCATCCAATCAAGGGTGAGACATTTGGAATCATCCAACTCTACAACTCGATTAATTATTTCTTGTATTACATTGTTTTCTATTGTGAGTTATTGCAAGCATTAGAGAATAAGAATTTGTAGATGGATAAGAAACTTGGATTTAAATATATATACTAGTTCAAAAGGGATTTTACTAGTGGAAAAATTAATAGTGGTGTGATAAGCCCATAGTGCGTATTTGATCTTTCCATCTCAATTCTCCTTATTTTCACCCACAATTTTCTTAAGAATGTTCATGATATTCTTATTTCTAGAATCAACCAATCCATTTAATTGCAAAAAATGATTAAAAGAGTGTGGTCATACATGATCCCATATTTGAAATATAAAGTAATTGGAGCAATTAAACTAAAGGATTTAACATTACCTATTATAATCTTGGATGTGATTCCAAATCTTGTAATTATTTTATCTTCCAGAAAATTCATTAAACTTTATTCATTAGCATTTTTAGTTGGTATAGCTTCCACCAACCTAGTGAAATAATTTATGGTAGTTAAAATCCATCAATATCTATTACTAGAGTTTTTTTTCGATTCACGGATGAAATCTAAACTCCATTGTTGGAATGGTGCTTCAAGTATTACCAAATTCAAAGGTAATGTAGATACTTTCTTCTTTCCTACAAAAAAAAAATGGTGTGGTTGATAAGATCTAACATATTTATGAGTATCAATGAAGATTTTTGTCCAATACTAATCAATCCCTTAAAATATTGTGTGTAATAATTCAAGCTACAAAATATCCCCCACAATACCTTGAATGGAACTCTACTATCAACTTCTTAGATTATTCTCTATTAATACGACTAAGTATTATTCCATCAAGATTTTCCCAACCAAGGATATCTTGGGTTAGGAATTTTTTTATGGCTTTCAATCCTAAGGCCCTTCTCTTGTGGTGAATGAAGTGAGGAGGACAAGATAAATTTTTCAAATGGTAAATATATCAAAGTACCAATCATCATTCTCTAACTCCCTTAAAATGAAACAAACTTGATCCTTTTGTCCTAATTCAAGAACTTGATCATATCCCTTAGTTAATATCTTAGCTAACCCTTGTTCTTTAACAATATTTTAGGTCTACTTTCAATTCCTAAATTTTAGAGACTTATTTTCCCCTAGAACCTAAGCAATCTTGTTGAGTTAATATCTTTGATAACAAGATAAATAACACATGAAATTCTTTTGTTATACCCAACATAAGTTTGAAAATGTTTTAATCACTTGAAAAACGAGTGGGCTTGTTTTTCAGTAATAGTATTTCTCAATTCTGCATGTCAAAGGATCATTCTCATAAATGCAATAGGTTTCTCATTTACATCCTCATACTTTTTTAGAAGTATGTAAACAATGGTTTTTTCAGATGCAAATTAATAAATGATGAAATATTTGGAATAATATGGAAAAGAAAGGATAGGTAAAAATGTTATTTTATATTTTACATCCTTAAGTGATTTCCTACTTTGGTTATTCCATATATATATATATATATATATATATATATTATATATATATATATATATATATATATATATATATATATATATATATATATATATATATATATCTATAGATTTGTGTAAGGGTTAAATTTTGTATCACTGTGCCAAGCGATTACATTGCGATTGACTTGGTGCTATGGGCTGCCCTATTGGGAAGCTGACCCAATAACACATGTTTAACTTCTTGGTATTGTACATTCTTTTCCTAACTAACCTATCTAGAAAAAATAAGTGATAACTCAGGCCAGAGCTACAAACTACAGATTACAAAATTCATGACTTTTCTTTGATGGGCCATCTGGATTATAACAAAATTGTGTTGACATATCCATGGAAAAAAAATTACATGATAGAGTAACTGATGAAATACTGGACTAACCAAATACCATTAGCCATAGGAGCGTTGCCTGACACTTTGATGCTTATGCAATTCTTCTAGCCCAAATCCACTTTCTAGTCTCCGTGGAAAGCAATTCATTAAAAAATTACATTTTTTCCATGAGGAGTGGTACTTAGAGCTTTCGATTGAACCCACCTATGAATTCATGGAGGTGACACCTGTTCTCATCATTTGTTCCCTTGAGTGTTGGTTAGCCAATTGCGAGGCCACCGAGGATGGAGATGCAACCTGAGAGGAACAATGAAAGAGCCCTAGACTACTTGAAGGTCTCTGTGAGGTATCACCAAGAGGAAAAACATTTAATTCTAGAACCAAATTTTAGGAATTATCTTCCCTGAAAGTGTGACATTGATGAATTGGTTTTTTTGGTGATTAGAGGGGAATTTTCCAATGTCTTTCTAAGTTGAATTCTAGATTGCGACACCATGTGCCTACCCAACACAACATTGAATGTAGAGAGGGATGAAATTGAGCTTCTCTGCCTTGGATTTCTTCTAAACTTGAATCTACAGACCATAACGAAGCATAGTAGGCAATTGGATGGCAAAATAAACACTGTAAGATGAGGGGCCATTGCAGGAACCATGAAAACCTTCTAAATTGACAAGGATGGGGATGTATGAAGGCTACTACCACTATGATAAGTGCATTCCAACATCGAGACAAATAGAGCATACTTATAAATGGTCCCATTTACGATTGGAAGGAGATGATTAACATAAGAGACATTTTCCCTACTTATACCGAGTGCAAAGCTCATCCTTGCATTTACTGACTAGTAATATTTGGAGAGTGGCATATTTAGCATAGGACTCAGAGAGGGACATCGGCTCCACCTAACGCCATCCCTATCCTTTCTTACTAGTGAGCATAATGAATAATTATGAAGTGCCATCATGTTCTTGTGAGGGAAGTGAGCTACTATGTACATTATCTTGAAGTTTACCTATGTGAGGACTAAGTTGAGGTTAGTGCCGACATGATGAGAAATTGAATGCTTGGCAAGGTGTCCTATGATTTGAAACAACTTCATACATATTATGTTTGTCTTCAAGTCTAGGCACCCACAGTGGTGTGGGGGGGGGGGAATCCTGCACAATAATGGAGAGGCAGACACTTCAATGTTGATATAGAATTAGATGGGCCCATTAGGCATATAGAGAGAGGATCTAAAAATTGAGGGCGTAATTGGCTAGGAAATCTACAAGATTATTGTTAGAATGCCAAATATGATACAATAGAGGAGCTCAGATTTGATTGAGAAGAGATGCCACTTTGGATAAATGAGCCTCTATATGCTAAATGTTGGAGATTTTGGAGAGGGGCATTCCACAATGAAATTTTTAAAGGATTGCTATGATTAGCAGGGAGTCCCCTTCTATGAGGAGCTGATGATAACCCTTGCAATGTGCAGTGCTGAGACCTTGTTTTAGACCCCATTGATCCATATTTATTTCCACCACATGAATAATTTGACCAGAGCTATTCCTAAAGATCCCTCCATAGATTGTAGGCCCTAGGTTACCTCTAGAGGCCTCGTTGAAGTTGATTTCGATAAAGCCATGCCGAGGGGGAGACCAAGATGAGGGATTGATAGGGTGAGACTAAATAAAGGTGCTTTGGGGGAGGGATGAGTAAAGAGAGAGACCCAAGTTTTTGAGTATTTCTTGTTCTTTGAGAGGGCCTTCCTAATATTGGATGGACAATTGAGAGGAATGATCTAAAATGGAGTAGATTAATAATTTTGTGCTAATTCTCCATTCATAATAAAACCCAAGATTCTTATCATTTGCTTATCAAGTTCTTAAGGATTCACCATGTTTTCTTAATTCACTGATTCCCATAAGAGTTTATTATGTAAATGTTGTAAACAACTTAACATAAAACATATGCTAAATAGCAGCAAAATAACAATAAATAACATCAAAATAAAACACACAACATAGAGATTTGATGAGGATTTCACCCTTGCTGGGCTACGTCTCCTTGGTCCAGCTTCTAATTCTTAGGCCTCTATATTATGCTCAAACTTACAAGAAAGTGTGTTTACAATGCTCAAATGCCTATGAAACCTGTCTCCATGAGCTCAGAATACTAAAAAATGGCTATCTAGCCTATTTTTGCATCCAATTTGGATAAGAAATGAAGAAGTTTGGATTCTCCTTGTTCTCCCACTATTTGTTCCACAAATTGCTCCAAAACCAATATAATCCCATAAATTCACTCCAAAATCTGCTAAGTTAGCAAATATTTCACCACACGGTAGGCTATATTATGTCGGCCTTATCAAAAATCGCAATCAATTAAGTTTTGTGGGCTGAAGGTCTTGTTAACATGGCGGTGATGTGCGATAGCGAAATCGTGGACCGGACAGGACATTAAACTACAACATATAAAATATCGCACCCATGCAGTTCATTTCAAATCAAAATTCGGTGATTACTATTGGAACCATCACAAACACAACCCTTTTCTGCAATTTCGATATGTGATAAATTGCATCGCAACTGGGCTTCGTCGGGGGCCGATTCTTATCCACCTACGATATGTGATTATGATTAGATCACATTGCAACCTGTCTGTGTCGGGGCCGATTTAAAACACATTTCTAACTGCAAATGTGATTTGTGATATGAGGGGGCTAATGGAAGCCTTCCACTTGTTGCCTCCTCATTCGATGAAGGGCTTTGCCATGTCATCCAATCTTGCCATGTAGACAAGTCAAACTTGAACTTTGACTTGCTTTAACTTCTTCATATGATTTTGGATTTGAGTTCCATTCACACCGTTGGATTCTGAATTATGAGCTCTTTGAACTGAAGTTGAGTTTAATAAGATTCTAACACTTTGATTTTTTAGCATAAACTTGAGCACTTGATCACTCCACACTGGAAGCATTTTGGACCCCAAAATATTATATTTAGTTATGGAACAAATGAGGGTACTGTTCCCTCACCTTCCCCTCTTCAATCCATTTTGTCTTTGACGGATTTGTACCTTTGAGACCCACTCATAGATAATCAAAATTTCCCCTCTTTGATGACCTTGTTCTTCTGTCAAGTATGGTGTCTTGCTGAAGCTCATCAATAAATTCTGGAGAAAAATCTTCAATTGATGGAATTTGTACAATTTCTCCTTGATCTTCAATCAAAGGAGGCTCATACAATCTCAAATTTTCAACATTAACAACAGAATAATTTTGCATATATGAAGGAAAATCAAGCTTGAAATCATTATGACCAATCTTTTCCATAATTTTAAATGGACCATAATGGATTGGTTTTAGCTTTTTACCTTCACCTTGAAGCCTTTACTTGCTAATTTATAGCCAAAACTCATCACCTAATTGAAACTAATGATCCACATGATGCTTATCATGCCTTGCCTTATACTTTCCTTGACTCTTTTCTAGTTGTTCTTGAATTGTTTGGTGAATCAACTGAATTTTCTCAATGAATTTCTTGTTGTGTTTATGTCACTATGTCCATCTACAACTACATCTTTCTCAGAGATGAAATCGAAAGGAGATTTAGGAAAATAACCAAGACATGCCTTAAAAGGAGAAGTTAGAGTAGAAGAGTGTTTTGCTTGGTTGTAAGCATGTCGAATATAATGCAACTACTCAACCCACAACTTAGGATGTTTGCTATAATATCCTCTTAGCAAATGAATAACTATCCTGTTAACCACTTCAATTTTATCATCTGTTTGTGGATGGAAGGCTGTAATTTTCTTAAACTTGGTGTCCATCAAGTTCCATAAACTTGACCAAAACTTAAAATGCTAGCTCACCGAAATCCCTTCATAATTCCCATGTGGACCTATGAGCTAAGGCCACAGTCATCTATTGGAAGCGTTATCGATGCACTATTGCCTTAAAAACCCAGCTTTACAACTTTATCAGAATACAAAGGAATACAAGGGAAAACCCTCTCCGATCAACAAATCGGACTTCAAAATACATAAAACCACATATATAAATGTCATCGGGTCTGCTCCTTCATCTGTCTTTTCCTTTTAGTACCTTAGGAAAACTATGTTTTCACGATACATGGAAATACACTAAAACACATGAGAAATCTGACCAAATGCTTAAGGCCAGAACTCAAATGGAATTACACCTGCATCTATAAACTTTCGGGTCCAGTGTACTGCTTCTTTACACTCTCAATCTCCAATTGCCATGATCTCTAATCTATCACTATCGACTATTGCTTAATCAGCCCATCACAACTTCACATGTCAACATTCCATTCCCGCTGTCACTTAACTTACCCGATATGCAAACAACGATTTGATTTCTGTTGTTGATTAGGTATATGATCCAAAGGTCCACATTTCATCGCATTATCACAATCGGCTTTGGCAAAGGATTAGGCCCCATACATCCATATGATACATTGTGATGTGATCAATTGGTGATCACTCATCGCATATTCTTAAGGCCTGAAGTCCTGTCGCATACAAATGAATTACGTTGATGCGATAAAGTGGCTCTGTTTTCCCCGATTTGATCTGGTCCATTGATCTTAGAGATCCAATGAGCACTGTGCATTACTCTTCAACTCTTTCTTCCATCTGTTTACTTGATTTCATTGAATATTGTTGGACTTACACCTTTCACAGGTTTCCTCTGCCATACTCCATTTTCACACACGACTTTCATATACAACAGTAAGCTATGATATCTTTGAAGTAGGCTTAGCTATTATTATAACACTAAGGACCCCAATTATGCTTTGAACACTGTGATTTATAACTTAAGGCATACAAATAGAGAAGGATGCTTTAGTTGTTCCATAGGCAACTATATAGAGGTAAACAAAGGATTTTAATAAAAACAACACACTCACACACACTAAATCATTTTATTCAATACAATAAGTTTACAGAGTCTCACCCTCTGGCTATACTACAACAATAAAAGAACCTGTTTCCATCTTGAAATCCTCACTCTCTCTTACACGATTCTAACCTAGCTAACCTCTAGCTAGCATCTCTAACCTATCCAACCTCTGAATTATAAAAAAAGATCACAATTTATACAAAAGTAGATTCATGAACCAATTCTGGTTCAGATCCAAAAATCTCTCACCCTCTCCTAAAGAATCTCTTCAACTCCACTCTTTTCTAAACAAACGCAAAATCAAGCTTTCAAATTCCTCATATCCTATTCAAACCAAATAAATCTAACTACTTGGCTTAATCTCCACACAGGGAGGATCACTTAGCCACTATACCCTTTTTCTCATATTTTACAACAGATAACTACTCTCATACATTTAAATAAATAAAATTAACTAAACTCTTGTCTTCCAACCCTTTGTTAGTCACAACATGTGATCATGCCATCACATTGCTGACTAGGCCTGGATTCTCCTACATTAGACTCCCAAAATCAAAAGATTTCATGACCTCCTGGTCATGTGTTTCTTCTGCTGATCATCCAATATTCCTAACTTTACTTTGTAATTGGTCATCACTTTCATCATACTGCTGATTCAATTCTTCTGCCATTGTCACTTCTATTCCTCCATATTTCCAAATCTTATTTTGCTGTTGTCCTCTTTCGTTGCTGATACAAACTTCTTTTGTTAATTTCTCTTTCTTGTTGTCCCTCTTCTTCACTGACTTCATCTTCCATAATTTCTCAACTTCCTCTTTACAATTTGTTCTTAACTGAACTCCATTGACATCTATCTACTGTACATTTCTCCTCATCATACAAATTATAAAAATTTTCTCCAATTATTCTTCACCTCTGTCATTTACAAACTGTTGTTTGTATTCTATAGCTTCCCTTCCATTATCATTAAAGATAATCCTTTCCTCTATGCTATTAGGTTCATCTAATAACCTTCCTAGAAAAATACAAATTCCTTCATATTCAATAAGCATGTCATTTGCATATGACTCCTCCTTCCTGTATAAAATAGAATTTCCATCACAATTGTCAGATTCAAAATAACTATGGTTTTCACTTTCCATAGGTAATTCTGCCATCAAATATTTATATTGTCCTTTTGCATAAGTTATGAAATTGTCATCAATTTTCATTTACATTCTTTCCTCTACACTATATAGTGTTCCTTGTTCTAACACAAGACTATCATTCAACAATTCAATAGCTAGGATATCTTGGAGCATATCATTGTGAAGTATCCTTTCATCTTCTATACTTATACCATTGCAACAAAATGATGTTTTATCTTCTCCTACAACATAAACAAAATTCTGGTTTTCTAAAGCTTCTTCATGGTTTACAGATTCATAAAAATAATCCACTTTAAAATCACAAAATTCCTGAACTTCTGCATCTGTCAACATCATCATATATTCCTTCACAATTTCTATAATACTTTCATTTTGATTCTCTATTGAAGATATTTCATTTTGGTTATCATCACAAACTTTCATTTTCTTATCTTCAGCTTCTTTAATCATTGTTGAGGCTCAACACTGCTCTTTCCCTAGCAAATTTTCTCATTCCTTTCCTTTGTTTTCCCAATGTGAAAATGCATTCTCGTCATCAATGAATAGTATATATTTCCTTAAGGATGACATTTAATGATTTACATATTATACTTTTATGTTTTTCTATTTGAATAAATTTTTGTCTTTTAGCTACGGAACACATCCTATTCTACAGCTAATCGGTTGTTCTGTAGCTATCTTCATGCTTCAACAGGTTACAAGTGTCAAACAAGGAAACTGGCCACATGGGCATCTCTGGAATGGTCATGACATGGATCCTATCCTAGTCAACCAGCCCAAAACGACAAAGAAACCAGCTCAAGACTTTGGTCAATGGAGAAGTCAAACATAGAGACCAAAGGCAATAGGACTCTGTTTTGTGGATAATCAACATGTTTCATAGTGATGGGAAGCGTTATCTGTGAAGTGTTATCCGAAACAACTTCCTGAAACCATGGACTCCAACAACCATCTGTGCAATCGAATCCAATAGCCATCATCTTGGATTTATATCTTTAGCAGCCGAGGAAGAAAATTCCATGTGCCTGTCTTCTATGTGTTTTTGGCTGTAGCTTATTTTTCTCCACAAATAGTTGCATAATTTTCTTATAAATACCTATGTAAAGAACTCAGAAGGAGTTTGAATTTCCTCATGTATTAAGCTCAGACTACTGCTTTGTAATTTTGAAAAACTCATTTCCTATGTTTTTTTAATATGAAGACCGCAAGTTTTATGTATATGTGAAGGAATTTCTTGGAGTTTGATTAAGTACGCATAACCTGATCAGTTGTAGAGGGCCCCTGCGTTGATAGAGGTTTTATTTCATTTTGTTTTATCTTTTCTAGTTAACTGTAAATTCATCATTTCTTCCATAGTGTTCATAACCATTTGTCATACTAACCTTGTTTATAATGCAATCCTTATCATTTTCTTACTAATGTAGAATAGCTTCTTTCAGTACAGAATAGTTCCTTTTTGCTTAAATTCTTTCTAGTTTTTATCAGTAGTTAGAAGTTTAAATGTAGTAGTGTAATGTAGTTTGTTTTATTTACTATTTCACTAGTCTTTAAATTTTCAATTAGACTGATCAGTGCCATTACTATTTTTGCCATTTTATTACTAGTTTATTGACTCATGGTGTAGATGAATGTTTCTGAAAAGCCCTTTTAGTTGATAAATCATCTTAAACTAAGTGGTTGAATACTTCATTCATGCAATGAGTCTTTTCTGCACTTTTACATTTATTTTCTCCTATAATAATGAAGTACAGAATTCCTCAAAATGTCATCACAAGGAGGTTTTTCTCCCAAAATTGAGAGGCAAAGTAACTAATTACTTCATTTAGTTTTGTTTCCATAGTTGTAATTCACTTTTAGTTTTATTATTTCATTTAGTTTTGTTTTTATAATAGATTAGACATTAGTTGTAATTTCACTTTCATTTTTTAGTATTTCATTTAGTTTTGATTTTGTCATTGATTAGACAGTGGTTGAAATTTTACTTTTTAGTTTTTAGTTCATGATTTGGGAATAATGATAAGAGCAAAAATAGAAACTCTATTTTCATTTCTTGACTAAACTTTGCTTCCAACTCTTACTTAAGCTCTTTCAATTTTCATTTCTTTAGGTTCTTAGTAGTCTTTATAGAAGTTAGATTAAGACTTTTTTAGTTACATTGTAAATCATTAGAGATTAAATGACCAAAAACCCCCAAAACAACATAAAACAAAAAACAATGAAGTAAGAAGGGTCATCTAGCACAAATAGTGCACTACACTTCATTAGTTTACGATAGAGAAACTTAGGACACTAAATTGACTAAACATTTTGGCATCGATGTCAGGGAAGTGTAACTAGGTAGCCTTATCTCTTACATTAAAAAAAAAAAGAAAAAAAGAAAAAAAAGCAAAACAATGACATGCATAGAGAAAGAGACTCTAGGGGTAGATTTAGAGCTAGGGGCAGAAGTTCGATTCCTACAACACCACCTACTCCACCAGGAGTAAGGAAAGACACACCTCCATCCCAGAATCATACTCCCAGCTATAGGATTCCTAGAATTCAAGGGGAAGAAACTCAATCAGAAGAACCTCCTACTTCATCTACCAAGACAGTCCTAAGAGAGAAAAATTTTGAATCTCCAATAGCAAGGATAACCTTTTTCACCTCCATAGGAGAGTCTATTGTTATTGAAGAATTAGGAATACTTGGTGAGGAAGAAGAAGTAGAAACTCTCTCCCATAATCCATTAATAGAAGAACCAGAGGAGAAGGGAATAACTTTACGAATTGAACCCTATACTGACTCTGAAGAAACTATAATGGTAGAAGAGGAACAAGATGGAGAATTCTCACTGTTTGGAGGGGGTTTAGAGGAAGATGTAGAGGAGATAATGGAGGAGGTAGAGGTAATAATGGAGGAGACAGAGGAAATAAGGAATTAGATAACTCTTTTGGATTACCTATATTGGATGAGGAAACACATACTACAATGAAAAATATCTCACCATCTGTCCTCCAAAACTTCTATGGGTTGAGAAGTGAGGACCTTGAAACATTTTTTCTTGAGGTTGAAGTCTTGTGCAGAACTTATGACTATCTAGAAGACTCTCAAAAAAATGAATTATTTCCTTCAACATTGAAAGGAGCTTCTTTGAAATGGTTCATGGGGTTAGTCACTCAATCCATTAGAACATGGAATGACATGAAAAAGACATTTTTGGATTGATACTTGGATTATTGTATGCCTACCAATCATAAAGATGAGGTGTTCAAAATGATGCAAAGAGAGGATGAAAACTTAGAAGATTTGATTGAGAGATTCAACTATAATTTGAAAATAGCAAAGATGAACAATTTAGATGAAGAAACTTTTAAAGCTCTTTTGTTAAAGGCCATTAGAGATGAATGGATAGATATCCTTAACATGATGGGGAAGGGAAATATCTCTCAACTTCCATTGAGTGATATAGGAGAACTATGTGTTCATCTCTCAAGAGGGAAATCTAAAACATGGAAAGCGCTGAGAGATCCTTCTCTTGTTAGAGCAAACAAATCTGCAACTGGTTCTATAAGTAGGGCATAAATTGGCAATATGCTTGATGAGTTTAAAAATGACATTCTAGGGATCCTTAGTGAGCAATTAGACACCCTTAATATTCAAAACAAGTAGAAAACAAAGGCTGATGCTTTAGCCATTTTTTGTCCAAAATGCAGAAAGAAAAATGCTCTAAGGGAATACCCTTTAGATGCAAAAATTGTAGAAACTTGTATGATCTATTTGGAAAGCCATGAAACCAAGGGTTGTCCTTCAATCCCAGGTCTTAAGGCTATCTTTAAGACGAAACAATCCCAAATTCTGCAGAATTTCCTTGTTTTGTTACAAGAAGACCTTGGTTAGGGCCACAAAATCAGGGATTTAATAATCAAATTTATCGTCAACCCCCACCAAAATGGAATTCTTGGCAGAAACTATGGCCTCAACCACAATCTCAGTATCAATCTCAACCATGGGCACAAGGGGTACAAAATCCTTATGGGATTTTTGCTCAATATTATCAATATCCTCCATCCTATCAGATTATCCTCCCCCACAAAATCAACAACAAAACTCTCAACTTTCATTGCCATTTCCACAACAACCCCCACAACAAAGTCAAAATCCTTAACTCTTGCTACCATTTCAGCAGAAACCAAATTAGCTACCTGCCCAACCATTACCAAACCCCAACATGGTATAAGGACAACAATTTCCAACTTACATGATTACTCCTCTAGATCTTAATGATGTGCAACTAAAATATAGAAGGATATTAGAAAAGAAAAGACCTTTTGTAGTTGTTCAAGAATAAGATATTTCTGAGGAGGATTCTCTAAAAGTCAATACAAGTTTTGAGGAAACATCTCTCCAAAACCAAAACACCAAAACATTGAAAAAGGAAAACAAAAAGAACCAGTGAACACAACTCCTATCATTGAGCAACCAACATCTATTTCTACACCTCTTTTTCTTGAAAGACTACAAATTGATAGAGGGGTACAAAAACAGATCTTGTTTCCCAACTATGATTTTCTAGATGAATTGAAGAATGTATGTATCAAAATTCCTTTGCTACAAGCCATTAGAGAAATTCCAATTCTAGCCAAAACAATAAAGTAGTTGAGTATCAAAATACCAAGAAGAAAAACAAAAGAAAAAAAGAATTCACCTGGTAGGAAAAATAGTAGACATAATGATGGGAAAAATTGCCATATAGAAATATGTGGATCTAGGGAATCCAATTGTCAAGACACATATAAATGGAATTGAAATTCCAAATACATTGATTGACTTAGGGGCAGCAATAAACATCATGAGTAGACAAACTATGGAGCAACTTAAACTTCCCAATTACACACCTACCTTACTGTAACTTGCAGATAGATCAATAATCAAACCAAATGGTTTTCTAGAAGACATTTCAGTATCCTTAGATTCTTGAGAATATCTTTTTGATTTCATGATCTTAACTCCCAAGAATAATCTAGGAGGACACCCACTCATATTAGGAAGACCTTGGCTGGCCACAGCTAATGCTTTTATTAATTATAGATCTGGTGACATGTATATTTTTTATGCTAATTCAACAAAGAAATTTACTTTGTATCCTCCAGCAAAAGAAATCACATAAATAGATGACAGGGAATGGATTGATGATGAAGACGATATTCAACCTCTCTTTACTATATCAGAAATTAGTGAAGATAGTCAAATTTTGAATACATTGGAAAAGTTTGAAACATCTTCAGAATATGATCATGCACAATTTCAAGAAAAATCTAATGTTGAATACTTGTCATCTAGGAAAATGTCTCTCTATTCTATGGAAGAGTTTGGTAGCTCTACAATTGAAATTTTTCCAGATAGGACATTGAACATAAACAAAAACTTGGAGAAAATACAACAAGAAGAGCTAACCAAAACATTACAAAAGAATTTTTCTGCATTTGCATGGGAATACACCGACATGAAAGGCATTGATCCTAAGACTTGCATCCATCATATCTATATTGAGGAAAACCGTAGACCAATCAAACAACATCAGAGAAGAATGAGTCCAAATCTTAGGGAAATTGTAAAATAAGAGCTCCAAAAATGACTAAATGTAAACTTCATTTACCCCATTTCAAATAGTCAATGGGTTTCTGCTTTGACAATTGTGCCTAAAAATAATGGTAAATGGAAGGTGTGCATTGATTACTGAGAATTGAATAAAGCAACCCTTAAAGATCAATTTTCTTTGCCCTTTATATATCAAGTGTTAGATACATTAGTAGGTAACAAGTATTTCTCATTCTTGGATGGTTTTAGTGGTTATAATCAAATTCAGGTAGCACCTGAGGATCAGGATAAAACCACATTTACTTGTCCATGGGGAACTTTTACCTATCGAGCACTCCCCCTTAGGTTGTGTAATGCTCCTACAACATTCCAAAGAGCAGTACTAGGAATTTTTTCTGATCTAATACATGATTATGTAGAGGTATATATGGATGATTTTACAGTCTATGAAAACACATTTGAAGAAGCTTTGGAAAATTTGGAAAAATTTCTTAAAAGATGTAAAGAAACAAACCTTTCACTAAGCCATGAAAAATGTTTTATGATATTTACAGAAGGTATTTTTTTAGGACATCACATCTCGGGAGATGGGATTAAAGTTGACAAATCTAAAGTTGAAGTCATCTCTAAGTTATCAATTCCAAATTGCCAAAAGAATGTTAGAAGTTTTCTAGGATTTACATGTACTATAGAAGGTTTATAGAAAGATTCACTAAAATAGCATCTCCACTCTTCAAATTGCTTACAAAATATTGTAAATTTAGTTGGAATCCTGATTGCCAGCTAGCATTTGAAAGCTTGAAAGAAAAAAAATTTTGAAGCACCCATTTTAGGTCCAAATTGGATATTTCCACAGATGCTTCAGATACAGCTCTAGGAGTTGTATTGGGACAAAAAGATTTGATTCCTTATTCCATTTACTATACAAATAAGAATTTGACTCCCATTGAGTTGAATTATACTATGACTGAAAAGGAATTTTTAGTTGTTGTTCATGCAATTAACAAATTCAAACACTATATAACAGGCTATGAAACTTTTGTTCATACATATCACTTTGCAATTAGATATTTGATGAATAAACCTATTACTAATGGCAAAGTTACAAGATGGCTTTTAGTTTTACAAGAATTCAACATTACTGTGTTAGATAGACCTATAAAAAAAACACAGTTGTTGATTTCTTGTCCAAGATTTAGAATATCAAAGAAGACTCTCCGGTTGAAGATAAGTTTCCTGATGAATATCTTTTTGCAGTAACAAGTCAAACTCCTTGATTTACAGATATTGCTAATTACTTGGTTGCATGGAAGTTACCTTCACATTTGTTGCCTAGAGAGAAAATAAATATTATTCAAGAAAGTGCAATATATTCATGGTTCACTAATGAATTGTATAAAACAGGGCCAGATCTTATGATTAGAAGGTGTGTCAGGGAAGATGAAATGCCTGATATTTTCAAAGCATGTCATGATGAGTCGTGTGGTAGACACTTTGCTGACAAGAGGACAACCTATAAAATCCTTTCTTTAGGATATTATTGGCCATCAATCTTCAAATATGCTAAAGAATGTGTCAGGAGGTGTGACATCTACCAAAGGGTAGGGAAATCTACTCCCTCAAATGAAATGTCATTACAAACTCAGCTACTTATTGAACCCTTTGGAAAATGGGCTTTAGACTTTATTGAACCAATTAATCCTCCATCTAAGTAGAAAAAGTATATATTGGTATGCACTGATTATGTCACCAAATGGGTAGAAGCCAGAGCATTACCTTTTGCTAATGAAAAATATGTAGTTAATTTTATTTTTTAGGATATCTTCACTCGTTTTGGTGTCCCAAGAGAAATTGTGACAGATCAGGGATCTCAATTCACATCCAATATGGTGGAAAGGTTTGTGGAGGAGTACAAAATTAAGCATAGGAAATCTACTCCCTATCATCCACAAGAAAATGGTCAAGTGGAGTCTACAAATAAAGTGATTGAAGGAATCCTCACCAAGACTATGCATCTACATAGAAGAGATTGGGCAGAAAGGCTTCCTGAAGCCTTATGGGCCTATAGGACTACGTGGAGGAACACAACATGACATACACCCTATGAACTTGTTTATGGGAGACAAGTCCTGTTCTCTATAGAGTTCCAAATCAGAACTTTCAAGATGGCAGTCCAGTTGGGGATGGATTTATTAGAACCTCAAAAACATAGACTGGAGTAATTAAATGAACTTGATGAAATTAGGGAAGAGGCAGTTCAAAGGACTGGTATAGTCCAACAACAGAGGACTAAATGGCATGATAAATACGTCAATGACAAGAGGTTTCAAGAAGGACATTGGGCAATGTTATTTGATTCAAAGTTTAAGAATTTCCAAGGGAAGTTTCAAACTCATTGGCTTGGGCCATATGAGATTGAAAAAGTCTTTGGTAATGGAGTAGTGAGGATCAGAACAATAGATGAAATTCAAACTCCTCTTCTTGTGAATGGTCATAGATTGAAGATATATTAAAAACCAGATTCAAAGGAGGAGTTCATCAAGATCTTCCAGAACAATTCTAAAATGAGGTTAGTGAAGAAGAATCCTTCTTCTCCACCAGCTTAGTCTTTATTTTTCCTATCTAAAAAAAATAATAAAAAAATAAATTGTATAAGGTTGAAAACTAATCATTGATTGGCATGCTTATACAGAAAATACAGGGCAAAAATCAGAAGTTTCTGACACCTTATATTTTCCATTTCCTTTCTATAATAAGTGGTGAAAAAAGCCACAGTCACTCTACATTATGTAAATTTCATTATCTCATCTCACTTCACTCTATTTTACTTTTACAGTTTCACTTCATTCCATTGCCATATTTCACCAATAAATTTATCCTTCTCTAGTATGCCTTTGATCTCCATTTTCATTTATCATCTTGTCTTATTTTCACTTACAAAGCTATTTCCATTTCATTCATTCATAAGCGATATTTCACTCTCTGTTTCATGTTCTGTAGTTGTTTTCACATTCTGCAGCTAATTCTGTTCTGCAACTGATCCTGTTCTACAACTAATCTGATTCTACAACAACAATTTGTTTATCAATCCAAGAAGTTCATAATAAAATCATGTATGCAGGTAATTGAATAAAAATGAACTTTGAAGACCAATCATGCCTAAAGTACTTGTGGAGCAAACATCCAAATATTAGCAAGTGGAAGGTAAAGGTTCCAAAGGTAAATACAAAAATTTATTACAAAAAGCAATTTTAAAACATAAGCTTGTATAACATGTATGATCATGTGTCTCCTTAATTAACCATCATGTGATTTAACCGCCACAATGTCTCCGCCATATATTCTGTTTTCAATGAAAAATGGTACAATGATTCCTTCATAACCGATCTCCACTTCAAACTCCATAAATTGTACTTAATCAGTCCTTCACAGCTACACCTATTAACAGTCAAATTAATAACATGACTTACTTATCTACGACTCTCAAACCCTGACTGTTTATTTATTACATGCCAATTCTTAAGTTCTTGTCTCATATTCATGCAGCCATTTCATGTATACAGTCATTCTGTTTCCATATCTATAGTCACTCTGTTTTCATATACCCAGTTACTTCTGTTAGCGCTCAAATCTACCTTAGGCTGAAATAAGGTAAGACTCAAGGCCACATCAAACCACGCTCAGCCTCGTAGCTAGCCCTACGAGGACAGGAGAGGCCCTCTCCGGGTCAAACTCAAAAAGATAATCGAAAGCATTGAGAAGACCAATTGATGAACTGATTTAGGCTAGGTATGAAGTACAAAGAGTTTAGAATTGATTTTAATGATTTTGGTGAAAGTCAAGGGAAAGGCAAATTGGGTGCGGGATGAGGCACAGTTTTTGCAGAGGTCTACTTGGGGCAAGATAGGCGATTGTTTTGATGCCTTAAAGCAGGTGAGATGGGTAGATCAGATTGGTGAAGGGCTAAGGAGAGCAAGGGAGTCTCAAGGATTCTCCTTAAACTGAAGAAAACATAGAAGATTAAACAAATTTAAAGGCAGAGCATAGCAATTTCATGGATTCTACCTAACACTTCATTTGTTTAATTACAGAAGATTCAATAGAGATAATGATGCACATACACAACTTACAAGTACTGAGAGAAACACACCATCAATACATAAAGCCACATGGATCCCAAATAGTGCTGCAAAACCCTGGTCTTTCCTTTGCCAAAAATGCAGATAAGATATGTACAATATAGTGTCAAGCTATTCCCAAGAGTCCAACCATAAACATGACTAAGAAAATACATAATATAGGCAATCTAACACATTCCCTTGCCTCTAGTGGTCGAGCTCATCCTCCTAGGAGCTGTTTCAACCAATTCTAAACTAAGCACTACAATCTAGGTAGTCAAAACAACTTGCTTCTATAAGCTAGGAAACCAATTCATTCATTACATTTTTGCTATTTTATGAATGAATCATCTAGAATAGGTAAATAAGTGTCATAACAACATAAATTTCCAATAATTACATCAAGGACGGTGAAAAATCCCATCACAAGTCAAAACAGGTGAAACTGGCTTGATTCGCTGAGCTGAGGAGGAAAACTGTGCCAAAAAACCCTGTGCGCCACACGCCTGAGCCCTGTGCGCCGTGCGCCTTTCCACCTAATTTTGGGGCACTCCCCAGAATCCAAATTGAGCTTAGGTTGGCTTTTTGGAAATCCCTGGATGTCTACTTTCCAACCCAAGTGGAATTTTCCAATTTGGTCTCTATTTGACCCTCCAAAAGGGGATTCTCCCAGAAGTACTTCCTGCTGATGCAAAAAGTGGCAGAAAGGTGATTTTCATGATGTTTTTTGAGCTTTTGATCACCCAAAACTTGATGAAATGCCTTGGAAATTGTGAGCATGTGTATTTCATCATGACAAATCCAAAAATTTAAGCCACCTGTGATTTGGACTTCCCCATCTTATGGGTCGTGCGCTGAGCGCGACACATAGAGCCCAAAAACCTGTTTCGCAAGCCAAAAATTTTGAAATGAAAAAATTTTCTCCAAATTTGCCCAAAATTAGAGTGAAGACCCTCCATCATGTATCATGCTCAACTAATGAAGCCTCGGCCAAAACTCGAAGTGGATCAGGCCTTTTGCGTTGTTTTTTTGCTTTGCTCAAACGCCTTTTGAGGATCTTCATTCTCGCTTTGCAAACATGCATGCGAGCCCAATAGTGAGTCTTCATGTGGCGAAGCATGTCCTTGTCCCTGTTTGCTTTAGCTAACAACTTTTCCAAATGAGTGTTCCCCCGGATGAGCATTGATTCCCGATCAATAGGTGTCAAATCACCGGGTCTCCTACGAGCCAATTCCCGGTCTTCCCGAATCTTGCGCAACTCACAAAGTTCATGCTCATCTTCCAACTGTTTGTTTCACTGCTCTAAGTAGTTGATCACCCATTTAGCCATCTGCAATTTCTTTTGCAGCAACTCATTCTCAGCCCTTTGCTCTCGGATAATCTCCTTGAGCTCTGAGTTGGGCGAACTAGCATCAACATCAATGACACCGATATCCTGAACTCCTGAAGGACCCTCATCAACCATGGGTCTCTTGCCCCTATCCTGAATCTGTACCTGTGCTAAAGATGGAAGTGAGACCCCTTCCACATGATGTGGAGATAATACTCGCTCTGTTGATGATGTCAACGAGACCCCTTCCACCCCGGGTGGAGATAGTACTCGTCGTGCAGCTGCAAATAAGGCCCTAGGGCCTTTCTGATATGTCACATATACTGGAGCATCAACATGCTCGGTCTCATGAATGTCAAACTGCTGTGAAGGCCCTCCCTCATCATGAACGATCTCTGGAGGAGGCTGTAGCGCAGAAAAGAAATCACGGGAGATGAAATCCTCCCAAGCAATACCCTGCTGTGCCAACTGATGCATCACTATGATTTTGATCAATGCATAGTGATATATGCTCCTGTGCTGATGTGCCGGGGTCTTCCTCTGTACTAAGGGTACCATCCTCTCTATGTTTCGGCACATGAAAAATGGAATTCTCATCATACGTACCCGTGTGAAATGCATCAACAAACATACATGGTACGCATAGAGACGTGAAAATCTGCCCTCACAGCTGAAATACCGAATGATGAGTTTCATCAATGGTGCAAACTCATCTTTTAGGTATCTGAAAGGAAAGGCTACGCTCAAGTGTCTGATATATGCAGGCTTGACATATGGCTCATAATAATACCTATCCAGCATCTAGCGTTTACTCCATTCCTCCCCCACATTTGGTATCCCAATGGCCTGAGCAATAGTGTCGGGTGACAAAGTGAAATCCACTCCGGCAAGGTTTACATGACCATCCTGTAAGTTAAGGAAAAATAGATGGACCAGTTCCCGATGATGCTGAGTTTGTGAGATCATCTCACAATATTGGTAACATGTTTGGCGCCGAAAACAATCCATTGCAAGCAGGCAAGCTTGCAATTGAGCCAAAGAGGTAGGCTCCTCCCTAGCATGTTGTCCACTCTTTCCACCTTTGTGATACCTCCGTGGCACATTAGGCACATTGACCTCTGGTGTAGAGTCACTATCATAATCCTGCTCATATATTGACTCGGTCTCTGACATGTTCTTTAATAACAAGGTGGCTGGAATATATATATATGCTGATATACAATTGTGTACAAAATGACTGTAGACCTTTAGACCTTTTCTCAAATGCTGCGAATTGATGCACGAGGAGAGGGTTTTTGAGTGTTTTTAAGGCAATTCTGGGCATGAAACTGAATGCGCCGTGCACCTAACCCAATGCGTCGCATGCTCTATATGCACCGCGCGCGTTCAAATTTGCACTAGAAATGTTTGTCTGATGCGCCGCGCGCCACTGATGCGCCGCGCGCCTACCCTGATGCGCCACGTGCCACTGATGCGCCGCGCGCCTACCCTGATGCGCCGCGCACCCTGGAGCTGACCCAAAAGTCTCACAAACTTGCCACGAACTTGCAAAATCACCTTTGAACGATGCTCTTAGCTCTCAAAATGTGGAATGGGTTGCAAATGAGGAGAAATGACTTGATATAGCATC
Organism: Pinus taeda; assembly: GCA_000404065.3. NCBI lineage: Eukaryota > Viridiplantae > Streptophyta > Pinopsida > Pinales > Pinaceae > Pinus > Pinus taeda. The sequence goes on from APFE030578393.1 coordinate 201,275, forward strand.
CATTTTAATTTTTGATCAATGAAAACCCATTTTTCTTATGTTTGGTTGTTGACACTTTTTCAAAATTAATAGGCTCTGACCTTTTTGGTTTCCTTCATAAAATAGGTTGAAATGATGATTTTCTCTGATAATTTTTTGCAGGGATAGCTCTGATATGCTTCAACAAAGGAGACCAGGGCTGCACTTGAACAATTAAAGAACTGAAAATTTTGACAATTTTCTACAAAAATGAGGTGGCGACTTATCTTCAAAATAGAGTTTTGAAGAGAAGTCCTTATTCAGCTGTACAATGGTGAGAATTATTGAAGTGATGATCTATCAAAGACATCCCTCTGGCCTGCTGGTCTTCTAAGACTTTTCAAGACTAAATTGACTCAAACCCTAGACCTAGACCTAAAAATTTAGAATATGACTATAAATGACTTATGAAGCTTTATGAATTAACCTGAACCAGCAGTGATATGCACGAGGGGAATGAATGACACATACCACTCCATCAGAGTTATGGGATGCCTAACAAAATGCAACTGATGAAAACTGGTGGGACACCTAAAACATCAAATGCAAAAAAGAGCTTTGATCTCTGATGGAGGGATAACTAGACCGACTCTAAAAACTTCATGTCCATATACACAATCATTCCATATACACAGTCATTCCATATACATAGTATTGTCATGTCCATATACACATTCATACCATTTCTTTTTAGATAGTGAGAGTATTTTTGAAGGGTAACCAAGAACAGAGGATATGGGGCTTATTGTTAGAATTGACCCCCTAGAGGTAAAATACATGGAGGGATATTCATAGCTGAAGGCAATGTTACAACAAAAGACTGGAGGAAATCACTAAATCCTTTGCAAGGTCATTTGATGGCACAAAAGTGGAAATAGGGGATATCAAATTTGCAGTCACCTAATCATCATAGTAGAAGCAACAAAACTCCCAAGACTAGGAGAAAGATGGTTTAAAAACAAAGAGTTTCATGATGAATCTTGGAAGGGGATACATGGGAAGACTTCTTGGTAAGGAATTTCTTCCAAGATGGTCCAAATTTATCTGAGGGAAGTCCTATTAAAAGAAGTAGAAGAAGAAATATCAGCATTAAAATCTCCTCACAAAAAGATGATGTAGAGATAGCTATTAAACCAGAGGTTAGGGAGCAGACCAAACAAAAGAGAAAAATGAAAGAAAAGGTTGAAGAAATCAATAAGGACATTCTTGAACCTTCATCACCTCAAGAATATGAACAACTACTCTTTGAAATACTAACCAAGATTAAGGAGCAAATCAAGAAAAGTAAGGAGAAAGGAAAGAAGAAAAAGGACACAAAAGAAGAAACCATAAGCTTCCAAAACTTGAGGAGGAGCTCTAGAATTTGAGGTAAGGTGAAGAAGGTGAAATCAAAAGAGGCCCAGTTTATAAAATTAGAGGAAGAAACCCCAGTTCAATCCCCTGACCGTATTCCATTTGAACAATGTCCACAGAACTCTCCTCCACAAAATTTTGAAGGCAGCCCAAGTAGAGCTTCTCTTGGCATAGATCCAATACAATAGCAAATATATGACTACATAGAGTCATTAGACAAAAAGAATACCTCAACATATGTAGGAACTTCAGCTGATCTAAAGCAACCTATCACCGCACAAGAAACTCTAATTAACTCTCTCAAACAAGAAATTTTTGAGCTAGAAATGCTAAATAGACACATCCAAAAAGAAAATGAAACCTTAAGGGAACATAACAAGCTAGATAGAGATATTCATGACAACACAATGCTACACTTGGGATTATGGTACAAGAAGAATAGGAAGCTCAAAAGGCAAAATAAGAAGCTGAGTAGAACACTTATTAACCTCAAATACAGATTCCTTATGAGGAAACCAAGGATGGCAGTTAGTGCAAAGAAAAGAAAGAAGAGGAATTTGGATGTGTTACAAAAGTGCCAAAACAAATGCACTAGGAGGAAGAAGTTCACAATTTTGATTGCATGGGGACATGCAATGGTTTTGCAGTGGGGATATGTCGAGCCTCAAAACTACTCTTTCCCTAGCAACTTTTCTAATCCTTTTCCTTTGTTCTTCCATGAAGAAAATGCATTCTCATCATCAATGACTAGTAATATTGTCTTAAGGATGACATTTAGTGATTTACATATTATAATTTTATGTTTTTCTATTTGAATAAATTCTTGTCTTTTAGCTATGGAATGCAGCCTATTCTACAACTAATCGGTTGTTCTGTAGCTATCTTCATGCTTCAACAGGTTACAGGTGTCAAACAAGGAAACTAGCCACATGGGCATCTCTATAATGGTCACGACATGGGTCCTATCTTAGTCAGCCAGCCCAAATTGACAAAGAAACTAGCTTAAGACTTTGGTCAATGGAGAAGTCAAACGTAGAGGCCGAAGGCAAAAAGACTCTATTTTGTGGATAATCAACACGTTTCACAGTGATGGGAAGCATTATCCGAAACAACTTCCTGAACCCACGGACTCCAACAACCATCTGTTCAACTGAATCCAACAGCCATCATCTTGGATTTATGTCTCCGACAGCCAAGGAAGAAAATTCCATGTGCCTGTGTTCTACGTGTTTTTGGCTATAGCTTATTTTTCTCCACAAACAGTTGCATAATTTTCTTATACATACCTGTGTAAAGAACTCAGAAGGAGTTCGAATTTCCTCATGTATTAAGCTCAGACTACTGGTCTGTAACTTTGAAAAACTCATTTCCTGTGTTCTTTTAATATGAAGACCACAAGTTTTATGGATATGTGAAGGAGTTTCTTGGAGTTTGATTAAGTACGCATAACCTGATCAGTTGCAGAGGGCCCCTGCACTGACTGAGGTTTTATTTCATTTTGTTTGATCTTTTCTAGTTAACTATAAATTCATCATTTCTTCCATAGTCTTCATAACCATTTTTCATACTAACCTTGTTTATAATGCAATCCTTATCATTTTTTTACTAATGTAGAATAGTTTCTTTCAGTACAGAATAGTTCCTTTTTGCTTAAATTCTTTCTAGTTTTTATCAGTAGTTAGAAGCTAAAATGTAGTAGTGTAATGTAGTTTGTTTTATTTATTGTTTCACTAGTCTTTAAGTTTTCAATTAGATTTATTAGTGCCATTACCTGTTCTTGCCATTTTATTACTAGTTTATTGACTCATGGTGTAGATGAATGTTTCTGAAAAGTTCTTTTAGTTGATAACTCATGTTAAACTAAGTGGTTGAATACTTCATTCATGCAATAAGTCTTTTTTTCTGCATTTTTACATTTATTTCTCCTAGAATAATGAAGTATAAAATTCCTCAAAATGTCATCACAAGGAGGTTTTTCTCCCAAAATTGAGAGGCAAAGTAACTAAGTACTTCATTCAGTTTTGTTTCCATAGTTGCAATTCAATTTCAGTTTTAGTATTTCATTTAGTTTTGTTTTTACAATAGATTAGACATTAGTTGTAATTTCATTTTCAGTTTTTAGCATTTCATTTAGTTTTGATTCTGTAATTGATTAGACAGCGGTTGAAATTTTAGTTTTTAGTTTTTTAGTTCATGATTTGGGAATAGTGGTAAGAGAAGAAATAGAAACTTTGTTTTCATTTCTTGACTAAACTTTGCTTCCAAATCTTACTTAAGCTCTTTCAATTCTCATTTCTTTAGGTTCTTAGTAGTCTTTATAGAGGTTAGATTTAAAATTTTGTTAGTTACATTGTAAATCATTAGAGATTAAATGACCAAAAACCCCCAAAACAACATAAAACACAAAACAATGAAGTAAGAAGGGTCATCTAGCACAAACAATGCACTACACTTCATCAGTTTATGATACCCGGATTGATAATTTATGTAGAGCAATTTAGGACACTAAATTGACTAAACAATCATGACAATTTCCCTGTCAATACCATCATTCTCAAGATTATTAAATACATGCTCAAAATATCTTTCTATTTCAGCCTTCTCTTCCAGTAATCTCACTTCTTCATCAACATGCATAAGCACATTGTCTAATTGATGTTCATTACCTGTCAAACCTGAAAATATACACAACATATCAATTTCAAAAATACAAGGCTCTTCATTTGAAGCCTCGGTGATCATCTCCTCATGCTTCTCTGAACTATTCTGATAGTTCACTAATTTATTGAGAAATTCTCCCTCAACATCTCTGACTTCTTCCTCATTAAAGAAAACTTATGGGACTGCAACTTCTTAACTATGCTTGGCAACTTTTGTAGAATACATTTCTATTCTACACAATTTCCTGCAACACTCAGTTTATCCAAATAAGACAACAATGTCTCATCCTCTTCTCTGATAAGACTTTGATCTTTCAAAGATTTCCTTGACTTAACTTCTTCAACTAAGTTCTCTGTGTCAACTTTCCTTTTCTTCACTTCAAAAATCTGCAATGCATTTGTTTCCTTTCCTATTTCCATTTCCCATTGATCTTCTATCCATGGTAAAATTCCTTCAAATGTGATCCAATATGATTTTACTAAGAAAAGACACAACCATTGAGCCATACCTTTTAATTTACTCCACCAATTAAAGTCTTGAAAGTCTTTGTGCATCTCCTTTTGTGGTTTCCGTGCCTCTGCCTCTTTCATCTTTTCATACACAGGTTCAAATTCATTAGGTTGCATGCCTGCAATTTTACATTCACAGAAATAGTTAATCCCAAAGATATGAGATCCTCTTGTTTGTGAGGATGGTACTAGAACCTTCCTCTCATTCTCAACTATTTAGAGTATTAATTTCTCAACAAATAATTCTCTAACAAGCCATTTAACTCCTTTTCCCACATAAAATCCTTGTTTCCATTTTTCTTTAATTCCTTTCAATACTAGCATCTTCACATGACTGAGTTCTATTTTCATCTCAGCCAATTCTGTGTTCATCTCATTTTTACTCATTCCTTTGAGCCCAACTGCTTCAACACTCTTTTTCCTATGTCTATGACTTTCCTCTGTACCCCTATCATGATTAACAGTAGTCAGTTCCATTTTTTTCTTTGGTGAACTTTCCTTGTTCACTAGTGAGCTGCAACTACCCTTTTTCATTTCCCCTATAACAAGTCTCCTTCATGCCTCACAAAATTTTTATGAGTTTAGCCTTTTGGCACCTATTGGTTCTTTCCTCAAACCTTTCACTAACTAACAATTCTACCCAACACTCCTCTTGCTGGAATTGTTATCTCCTATCCATAATCACAATTGTGGAGTTGCCTCAACAACTTCTACCGACCACAGTTGGAAGTTGTTCTCAGCTTCTCTCAAACACTCCTTGCTTTAGGCTTTGCATCTCCAATTGCTCACTTCCTTCTTTCATTTAGTAATTTCATTTACTATCGGGTATAGTAACCTTTACTCATTTGAGAGTTCTTCTTGCTCTATCTTCTTTAACATAGCTCATATGCTATGATGCTGGTACAACTCATTTTTAGCAATTCCACTGCTTCCACTGACCTGCACAATCTTATCTCAAGGTAGATTAAAGTAGCCTTTCAAACCTGCAACTTTTCCTTCAAATATGTCTTAAAACTAATTCCCATTCCATCAGTTAAATCTTTGCCAAAAGATTCATCTGTTCACTATTTCATTTAGAATTTCCATTAAAAAGATTCCATATAGCCAACAACTATTTCCCATTTTACTTTTCATAATGGACTCTTTAGCTTTCAAGATCAGTTAAGATTAGATCTGAATTTCAATTATTTTTACCAATTCATGGTAGACACTACCAATTTCTTCTGATAACCTTTTGTAAGCAAATCTTGTCTTGCTTTTACAAATTCCAAAACTCATTCCTTGTAATGACTCTCTTTTCAAATCTATTGAATCCAACCTTTAGTCTAACTGTTCCTTCATCTATCAATATCATTGTCTTCAACAATAATTTAAGCAATCCTCAGTCATTCTTAGTTTTCACAAAATTCTTCAAATCATTTAAATGACTTCAATGCCATAGCAAAACTCTCTTCTATTTTTCTTTAACTTCTAAACCTTTCATTTCAATTTACCCTTTAAATCAAACCAATCATTCAATCAACTTACACGGAAATTTCATTTTCTTGAAAGGAAAACATCTTCTCCTTTGAAATTTCAATCCGTTGTTGCTCTTTAGACATTCAAACCACATCTTTGCAAAATTATCAAAATAAACATTCTTACCGGACCTTTATCAGAGATTCACTGCTTCCCCCATTCTGATCTCAGTTTCCTTTGTAGTCTGATCCCCATCTATATCGATCCACTTTTGTGCAAATTATACATATGCTGAGATTTAAAATTCAATTTCCAAAGCAATCCTTATAGAGCATTGTGCTAGCTCTGATACCAAAATTGATGCCAGCTGACTGACATCCCTTCATAATTCCCATGTGGACCTATGAGCTAAGGCCATAATCATCTATTGGAAGTGTTAATGATGCACTATTTCCTTAAAAACCCATCTTTACAACTTTATCAGAATACAAAGGAATACAAGGGAAAACCCACTCCAATCAACAAATTGGACTTCAAAATAAATAGGCCCACATATATAAATGTCATCGGGTCTGCTCCTTCATATGTCTTTTCCTTTTAAAATCTTGGGACAACTATGTTTTTGCGATACACGGAAATACACTAAAACACATGAGAAATCTGAATAGAAGCTTAAGGCTGGAACTCAAATGGAATTACACCCACATCTATAAACTTTTGGGTTTACTCTGTTGCTCCTTTACACTCCTGATCTTCAATCTATCGCTATCAGCTATCGCTTAAGTAGCCCATCGCAACTTCGCATGTCGACATTCCATTATCACAGTCACTTAACTTACCCGATATGCAATCAACGATTTGATCTCTGCTGTTGATCAGGTATATGATCCAATGGTCCATGTTTCATCGCATTATCACAATCGGTGTTGGCAAAGGATTAGGCCTGGTCCATCCATATGATACATTGTGATGCGATTGATCAATGATCGCTCATCACATATTCTTAAGGCCTGAAGTCATGCGCATACAAATTAATTACACCAATGTGATAAAGTGGCTTTGCTTTCCCCGATTTGATCTGGTCCATTGATCTTAGAGATCCAACGACCACTATAGATTACTATTCAGCTCTTTACTCCATCTCTTTACTTGATTTCATTCAATATTGTTGGACTTACACCTTTCACAAGTTTCCTCTACCATACTCCATTTTCACACACGACATTCATATATAATGTAATCTATGATATCTTTGAAGTAGGATTATATACTATTATAACACTAATGACCCCAATTATGCTTTGAACGCTACGATTTATAACTTAAGGCATACAAATAGAGAAGGATGCTTCAGTTGTTCCCTAGGAAACTATACAGAGGCAAGCGAAGGATTTCAATAAGAAAAACACACTCACACACACTGAATCATTTTATTCAATACAATAAGTTTACAAAGTCTTGCCCTCTGGCTTGACTACAACAATAAAAGACCCTATTTCAATCTTGAATCCTCTCTCTCTCTTACTCGATTCTAACCTAGCTAACCTCTAGCTAGCCTCTCTAACCTATCCAATCTCTAAATTATACAAAAAGATCACAATTTATACAAAAGTGGATTCATGAACCAATTTTGGTTCAAATCCATAAATCTCTCACTCTCTCCTAAAGAATCTCTTCAACTCCACTATTTTCTAAAGAAATGCTAAATCAAGCTTTCAAATTCCTCATATCCTATTCAAACCAAATAAATCTAACTGCTTGGCCTGATCTCCACACAAGGAGGATCACTCAGCCACTATACCCTTTTTCTCATATTTTACAATAGATAAACACTCTCATACATTTAAATAAATAAAATTAACTAAACTCTTGTCTTCCAACCCTTTGTTAGTCACAACATGTGATCATGCCATCACATTGCTAACTAGGCCTGAATGCTCCTTCATCAAATTCCCAACAAATCGGGAACCACGATCACTTACAATAAAAGTAGGTAATCCAAAATGAGCCCATACATTTTGAAAGAAAAGTTGATTTGTATGTTCAGTTGTAATTTGTTTTTTTACAAGGCATTAACATGCACATCTTATTGAACATATCCACAACTACGTATAAATAATCATGAAACTTTCTTGATAAAGTAATACCTCCTACAAAATCCATAGAAACACTCTCTCATGGACGTGAAGACACTGTAAGTGGTGTGTACAATCCTAGTTTCCTATTACTGAAAACCTATGATAAAACGTGACACACTTTCAAGCATATGAGGCCAGTAAAAATACCTCTGAAGATTGCCATTGTTTTACTTACACCAAAATGTCCAGCAATAAGAGAAGTGTACACTTCCCTTGTGACATTTACTCTCTCTCCATGTGGAACACAAAGTTTTCCAAAATGATACAACAGATTATCATGTACATGGTAGTCTAATTCCTCAACTTGGTGGCCTTGACTCAAGTTTGAATATACCTCTTGAAAGTCAGCATCATGTGCGTATTGTTCAACATAAATTTTAGGGAAAAAAATTATTGTTGAGTAAAATGGATACACTAACAACCGGTCTAGAAAGCATATCAACAACTCTATTATAAATACCTTTCTTATACCTAATTACCAAGTGGAATTGCTATAAGAATCTCATCCAATGAAAGTGCCTTGATTGTTGCAATTTTGTCTGAGATTGTAGGTATTGCAAAGGTTGATGATCGGTGTGAATAATGGTTTCTTTTCCCATTAGGTAATGCTTCCATTTGTTCACACTTTGCACCAATGCATAAAGCTCTTTATCATACGTAGGATAGTTAATAACAACACCATTAAAAATTTCAGAATGAAATGAAATGGACTTACCATGCTGTGAAAGAACTGCACCCATGGCGTAGTCACTTTCATCTGTTTGTATTTCAAATGGTTGTTTCAAATCTGACTATGTTAAAACTGGGGTTGAACTAATCTCCTATTTTAAAGCATCAAATGCTTTTTGTTGTTTTCCTCCACATTGGAAGACAACCTTCACGCTAGTCAAAGCATGTAGTGGAGATGCTATGGAAGAGAAATTGGCAATGAACTTCCTCCAATATTGCGCTACTCCCAAAAAACTCCTTAATTTTGTGACTGATTTGGGTATTGGCCAATCCACAATGACTGAAACTTTAGAGGGGTAAATCTTTAGCTCACCTCCTCCAACTATGTCGCCCAAATACACTAAGGAAGTTTTTCTTCTCCCCTTCTTTCTTAATAGAAGCATTTTTCTTCTACTTTCCTTTAAATTTATTTCCTTTTTCACCACTCTGGAATGGATTCTTCTTACCTTCTTCTTGTACATTTCCCCTCTTTCTTCGAGATGTGTAGCTTGAACACATACCTCAGCAAGATTCATGGGATTAAACATAAGAATGGTGTGTCGAAGATAGCTATGTAAATCTCCTATGTATTTCAGTAAAGTATCTTATGATTGTAAGTCTACTCCTAGCATAAGAGATCTTTTCCTAAACTCCTGAGTATATTCTTGGACATTTTGACCTTTTAACTGTCTAAAATTTTTCTAATTCGTGATAGCTTTTTGCATATGAGCTAAAGGGTGTAATTGTCTTTTTATAGCAACAATGAAATCAGACCAAGTAATAGAGATATTACCATGTTTCTTGATGTCGTCTTGAGTCCTTGCTTACCACCAAATGAGTACTACACCCTCCATTCTCAAAGAAGCCAACTGAATTTTGGTATAATCCTCTTGCAAGTTTTGAATTCTACAATACACCTCCAATTGACGAATCCAGTTATCCAGATTTTCTGCATTAAATTCTTCATTGTACATAGGCAACTCAAATTTAAAATCAATCTTTAGAAAAGGTGATTTATGAGTTCCTTTTGCAGAATGATGATGAGTGCGAGTAAGGGTTGTTTTAGTGGAAGAGTGTGAATATTCTAATTGTGAAGTGGAATATGAAGAAGATGATGGAGAGGGTGGAGTCTTGTCTCCATTTCCATTACCTCCTCTTGAAGAGCCTTCTCCTTTGGGAGGGTTGGAACCTTCTCCTTACAATCTTTTATTCCTCTCTTCATAAAGGACCTTCACCATCTCTGTCATATCAAAGAAATCCTTTCTGAAGGTCTTCTCCTCTTCTATCATGATAGGTTCTCCTTCATGAGACATGGTCTCTAAGGACTCAACTGTAGCTTCTGCAACTTGAGGATGTACTGGTGCAGAGGACTTTGGAAAACATTCTTTTCTTCCCCTTGAGCCAACTATAGAGATTTCAACCAGCTTCCCTTCTCCTGTTTTGAGTTTTAACCTTGTTAGCATGACACAAAACTAGAAAATAGTACTCCTTCTTTGCATAAGAAAATCTAATAAGAAAAAGCCAGTGCTCTGATACCAACTTGATATGAAATGGATCAAATTAGTAATGCTGTGCTAATTCCCGATTCAGAATAAAAACCAATATGCTTATCATTTTCTTATCAAGTGCTTAAGGATTCACCATGTTTGATTAATTAACTGATTCCCATGAGAGTTTCTTATGTAAATGTTATAAACAATTTAACATAAAACATATGATGAAAAAAAGTAAAATAACAACAAAGAACATCAAAATACAACACATAACACAAATATTTGATGAGGAGTTCACCCCTCCTGGGCTACATCTCCTTGGTCCAGGTTCCAATGCTTGGGTCTCTCTATTATGCTCAAAATTACAACACAAGTGTGTTTAAAATGCTCAAATGCCTCTGAAACCTGTCTCCATGAGTTCATAATACTAAAAAATGGCTATCTAGCCTCTTTTTGCATCCAATTTGGATAAGAATTGAAGAGGTTATGAATTCTCCTAGTTCCCCACTATTTGTTCCACAAATTCCTCCAAAAATGACATAATCTCACAAATTCGCTTCAAAATCCGCTAACTAAGTGAATATTTTACACATAGAGGGCTATATTGTGTCATCTGTACATAAATTGCAATCAGAAAAGTTTGGTGGGTTGAAGGTCTTGATAACATGATGACAATTTTGCGATAGTGATATCGTGGACCTGACGAGACATTAAACTACAACATATAAAATATCACATCTGGGAATTCCATCGCAAATAGCAATTCAACAATTAATTTGGAACCATTGCAAACAAAACCCTTTTCTACAATTGTGATATGCGATAAATCGCATCACAACCGGGGGCTGATCCTTATCCACCTACGATATGTGATTGCGATTAGATCACATCACAACCTACCTATGCCAGGGCCGATTTGAAACACCTTTCTACCTGCAACTATTATTTGTGATATGCAGGGGCCAATGGAAGCCTGCCACTTGGTACATCCTCATTTACTGAAGGGATTTTCCATGTCATCCAATCCTGCCATGTAGACAAGTCAAACTTGAGCTTTGACTTTCTCTAACTTTTTCATACGAGCTTGGATTTGAGTTCTATTCACACTGTTGTAGTCAAAATGACATGATCTTCAATCTCAAGTTGAGTTTAACAAGATTCTGACACTTTGATTTTTGAGCATAAACTTGAGCAACTAATCAAGGAAGCAATAGTTTCTTGTAGTTGATAGAGAATTAGGTCTCCAAACCGAGTCTAGAGAAGTAGAAGAGATCTTAAAGATGTGAGAATTAAGTTCTTTCCAAACATTCTAGGTAAGGAAGTTTTGGATGAGGGTCCAAGCTCTATTCAACATCAAGATCTTAAACAAAGAGTCTATCTGACTTTCTAGAGCGTCTGAGATGAATTGTGTTGGAAATATTAGGAAGTTAAATAAGGTGGCCAAATGAATCCAAAGCTGTGAGGTAAAGGAGCAATTTAGAAATAAATGGGTTGAGTCCTCTACCTGAATAACACAAAGGGGGCATATTTATGGGCATGATAAACCACATTTCTAAATATTCTCCCATGTTAAGGTTTTATGCTTCATTAACAACCATAGGAAAAGGGTGATATTGGGCCAATGCCTCATCTTCTAGAGATATTTCCAATTGTGGGTGGGATCTGGAGGTTGAGTGTGAGTCAAAATCTAACACGCCTCTTTGATATTGAAGTTCCCTGAGCGACATAAATCTAGTGTAATATATCATTGTCAACATTTATTATTATGTTCCTTGTTTGTAAGACTGGAGTTAAGAGTTGATGTTCCTCTATGTGAGTTCTTGCATAATCAAGGTCCTCAATCTTCCATTTGCACCAAGGAGAGTTAGTTGGGGGGTCTTTCCAATAGTGTGTGACAATAAAAATTCCTTGCCTATGGAGTTTTCTTGAAGTTGTTAAGAGTTGGCTAGGGTTGAGAGCTTGGGTCACTGGTTCCATGATTCATCCCACAAAAGAGATGTTAATCCATTTATGATCTCCAAAAAGTAGTGACCTTGAACTAGGTGCTTGTTTTTCCATGCAACATTCCAAATGTGAGAGCCTATTAAAATTGCTAGAATTCTAACATTATGCTTTGTGTGAATGCCTTGGGCATATTTATTTGTCCACATTTTGCACCAAAGAGCCGATGGAGTTTTAAGCCATTTCCACCAAGTTTTGGAACTTAGGGATTTTCTAATTATTTTAGGATCCCTTAGGCCTAGGCCCATGGAAAATTTTAGGGGTTAATATTCAAAGGTGGGCTAATTTTCCATGGTTTTTCCAAAAAATGATTCACCAATTTACATTTTTTTTTTTTTTTATAAAAAATGATTCACCTAATTTTACAATATAAAGTTATTTTACCTTAAATTTTGCCAAAATTATATAGAGAGTGTATATTAAATCATTATAATTTTGAATAATTTTATAAATACCTCTATAAACATTTTATAGTTTTCATCTTAGGGACTAGTGAGATTCGCCAATGCTTTTAAACTTCAAGATAATTTTCCATCCTTAAAATTTTCCCTGCCTAGGCCACCAACATATTTGGGAATGCACAACTTCTCCTAGGCCACTAAGGGCCATTTAATGTGAAGCTAATCTAAGGTCTCTTATTTATTTAAGAGTAGTGTTTTACTGATGTTTGGGAGTGGACAGTCCACTCCCAAACAGTGGTATGTATCAAATGTCCATGAGGAAATTTCTGAAGGTCTCTTATTTATTTAAGAGAAGTGTTTTTACCTATATTGATCATTTGAGGGATATACGTAAAATCAATATTGATTTCAATGACTGGCCTAGATTGATCAACTATTTTCTTCTTATTACACATGTCATATCTATTGAAAATATTTTTTAGAGGTATCACTCCTTTAGGAAGAGAATATTTTAAAAGGTCTTCAAAATTTATTTTACCTTTTGAGAATTCCTTAGTGCTATGAATAAAATAATGAATTTGAGCATCACCACTAAAAACATTCCAATGTTCAAGGTTGTCTAGCACAACTAGTCTAAAAACTGTTTCCATGGTCCATTTCCCATGCATAAATCATTTATACATTGTAAAGTAGAAGAAAATGTTGGGAAGCCAAATTTTCACATTTTCACCATTCTAAACAACCATTTTTTGTCATTTATCACACTTCTTTTCCTGTCTATCACCCATATTATTGTGTTTCTTCATGAATGTGTGATAATAAGCTTACAAATTTAAGGTAGTTAATTATCAATATTTTCTTTTATTTTTGATGAATTAGAATGAATTATTGTTGGTTTTGCTGATGATGGTTTTCCCTGTGCTATTCTAGAGGTTCCTACATAGTAAGAGTAGCAACCACTGAGGTTAGCATACTTATGCAAGTCTAGAAGAAATTATGGAATGTGGGTTTTGTTCCTAGGGATGTTGACATGGATTTATGTTATCCAAGTCATACCTAGGTCAACTCCATTAGGCTCTAGCTCATGATATATAGGTCACACAACTCACACTAGACATAATCAGATGACTAACTTTGGATACAATTTGTGGACAAATGAAGATGAATATGAAAAATCCAGAAAATGGGTTTTTCTTAGAAAATCCCCAGTTAAGTGATTGGTGTGGATTGGGAGATACATGTGACTCTTTCAGGAACATCTTTCTTGTTGTGGCCATTGAAAGACATCATCCTAAACAAAGAAACCCAATTAGTAAATGTAATATCTCCAGCTTATTATCAAATTATTCTATGAAAAAAATATGTTGTAATAAGATTTTGAGTTGTTTTCCAACTAATATCTCCCAAAAACAAATAAAGTTAATATTTTGTAATCTGTCCATAACTATGACAACTTAGATTTGGCAGAATTTGTTCCATTTTTCCCCTTGATATTTTCTTGTATAAATGTACAAGAAAAAAGCAGGTTGAGGGAGTGTTAGGCTAGGAAGGTGTTGGAATCATAATTCTTAAAAAAATGCATCTTGCAACTTCATTTCTAAAGATAATGCAATCTATGCAAGTTCAAGTATGCTCTCTACATTGCTAGTTTGTGAGCTATGAATCACCAACCCCCTACTAGGAAGGAAGGGCCCTCCTCTTTAGAAGGGGTTGTTGTGTCAATAGAGGTAGATAGTTGATTCATATTAATTTATTTGTAGGTTATGTCAATTCAATTTTTATTGTAATTTCATTAGTACTGTTACAAATTCCTGCCAATACATTGTTGCTACTATTGGTTAATTTAACTTGTAGAATATTAATGTAGCTTAATCATTTGTCAATATAATTACTTGGAATGATCCTCACTAACTAAGTGTTTTTATTATTTTTTGATTGGTTCTACTTTTAGAGTGGTTTTGATGGATGAGTGTTGTTTTATTTCTGCAACTATCATTTCATTTCCAATATTGTGTGCAAAGTGTAATTTCTATGCAAGCAAGGGTTTGACAGTATGGTTTTTGTGAATTGATTTTCATTCGTGCAAGTGTGAAGAGTGATAACTTTGATTTGATTGTGTGCTAGTTATTGTAGAAGAAAGAATAGCATTAGGAATTAGTTGGTGGTAGTTAATAATTATTGCTTACATATACTTTGCTAAATAATATTGAAGTAAAAAGGCCTACCCAGATTGATAACTTATGTGTGATTAGGATTAGTTTTTCTTAATTAAAAGACAATTAATCCACCCAACAAACACAACAAATAGCGATTTAGTTAAGGTACTTTAATATCTATGGAATAATTCTATGGAAAAGGTATCAAAAATTTCTATGGTGTCCCATA
Source organism: Pinus taeda (assembly GCA_000404065.3). Taxonomy (NCBI): domain Eukaryota; kingdom Viridiplantae; phylum Streptophyta; class Pinopsida; order Pinales; family Pinaceae; genus Pinus; species Pinus taeda. The sequence goes on from APFE030578393.1 coordinate 216,400, forward strand.
TGACGTTTCTAAACCTTCATAGTTTTTCATTCTTAGTATTAAAAATATTCTTAATATGGGAGAGAACTAGATGAGAATAACTAATAACTTTCAAGAATTTTATATTCATATCTAGAGAAATATCTAGACCCACATTAAGAAGTTCATATTCAATAATGTTATTAAACTAAAAACTCAAGTCCATAGGAAAATAATTTACAATGCTTGGTTGGTGAGTGTTGGGATGGGGTCCCCTAGGGTCAATTTTGGTGCAAAAGCCCAAGTTTTGTTGTATAAAATGTAAAGTCTTTGCAAGTTGTGGTCGCAAAGCATGTAGATAGTTAAAGTGTCATAAAGGGTTTTACCCTTCTTTTATGTAAGTAAAGTTGGCTTTTGAAGATCTACCCATGGTCTGTGGACCATGGGATTGTATAAGTAGGTGTGTCTTAGAGAGTCTAATATAGAGATGAACAAGAATGAAGATGAATGTAATGGGTCAATAGAGGGAAGAGCAAATAAGTATTAGAGTAGAAGAGAGGCCCTGCAATTGTGTGCATAGAGGCCTAGAGTAGAGTCTGCAGCTGAGTGGGCAGACCCCTGTAGTTGAGTGCGCAGGGAATTCTTGAGTCTATAAGAAGAACTGAAGCCTTAATAAAGAGATTATTCCAGAAACTCTTCTGTTTTGTCTATTTACTTCTGTTTATATGAATGTGCTTTATGTTATAATGGGTTTATGAAATAATGGTGTATTAATGCGTGACTTTACATGATTGATATGGTTACATGAATGCAATTACTGTTAACTATTTATGCAAGGATTATCTTATTGTATGCGAAAAATATTAAACACTAAAGCTGATTTGAGTAATTACTGGGTTAAGAGTAATCTTTGATGTGCGTAAGTATATGATTCACATATTCAGGGTCCATGAAAGACAATTGTGAACGTTTACGAAGGTATAGAAGTTGATTAAGGGAAGTTATATCAATAAGCCATAAAGGCTTATTGATATGTGTGAAGATAGATTTAGGGCATAAAATGACATCACGTTCATCTCTAGGTGCGGAAACTTGGTTCCAGCATCACCCCATACTTCTTTGGGTGAGACTTCAGTCCGTGTTCCACAGATTGATGCTGAAAAGGCCAGTAGTGTAGGGATTTGTTTGGAAAAAATAACTCTAAACATGGGTCAGGACCCACTAAGCCAACAAATGGTTCCATTTCTAGGACCGAGATCTGCATAAAGAGATGCGTGATGTCGCATCACTCGAATCCAACTAAAAAGAAATTGAGGAGTGGTTAGATAGAAAGATCCACGAATTTGTGACACAGGAAAACATAAATCCGCAGCTAATGAAAGAATAATGGTTGGATAGATACCTATACCTAGAAATAGATGAAATCTTCTTAGAAAGAGATGAAATCTTCTTCTACAGCTTCCCAATCGAACTATATGAGTGGATCACTAAATTAATAAACGGAAAGGGAAAGTGGAGGCTAGACGGTGCAATAGTGTGGACCCCAGAGCTAGTGTAGAGATTGGAAGCTTCTGAAGATAAGCTCCTGCGCACTGTCGATCACTGGCGTGATCCAATCATAGGAGAATTTGTGACAGAATTTATGGTCAATAACTCAGTCAGCTATAGTGAAGTAGAGCGATGATTCTTCAAGGGACCACGAGGTAAGTATTTAAGATCTTTGAATACTTGGATTAAAATTCTCTTGTGTGAAAAATGATTTATGCCATTACCTTGATGTTTGGAGCTATGAGAAGTGGAAATCTCTTCTGGGATAGAGGGAGAAAAGGTCTTGAATACAACTCACTGATTGAGCCTCCTCTGAGTGATGACGAGGGAGCAACATAGACTTTACCATAGAGTGCTATCCAATTAATAAGACAAGGCTTTCCATGAATACCTCATCCACCCACACCACCTACACCTTCACCTCCACCTTCACCTCCATAGTACACACCTTTGACTACACTTCCACCACCTCTTCCATCGTTCAATATGTCGAATTTGATGAAGTTTCCCATTTTCAAGGGCTTGGAAAATGTGGACCTGGACCTGTTTTGGTTTGTTGCGAAGGCCGTGTGGACAACAAAAAAATTACAGATGATCATATGAAGAAAGTGTGGTTTGTTACTACTTTACAAGATCGTGCGTTGACATGGTACATTAAGTACTACACTGATAACCTGATGGAATCATTAGAAGATACTCAAATCACGTTGAACAAGGAATTTGGTAGGCCTAAATTGGAAACAAACTTGGTAGTGGGATTCACGGAAATCACAATGAGAATTAGTAAAACACCCTGGGAGTTGGATCAGAGACTGAAGTGAAGAATCCACGAAGCCAATATGAATCTCACAGACAGTCAGCATCGAGATTGGTTTATAACCACACCCTTACCTCACTTAAGAATTGCCTTGTCACAACAAAAGATAAGGACTTAGGCGAAAGCACTGGAAATCGAAATGAGGTTACATGAGACACCTATCTAGGATGCGACATTGGGAGTTCAAAATATACATGCGGAGTTGTAGAATCTCTGTTTGGAGTTTCAAATCTTGAAAAAGGAGAAAGCAGCTTGGCCAGAGGTGTGCGAAGAAGTTTGGTGCTTGAAGTGTAAGAGCTAGGACATGATAAAGATCACTACCTTGTCTTCGCAAACTATGTTGTAGGTGAAGGGCCAATGCCTCTAAGGATGGAAGCTCAAGCATGGCCAAGTACAGGGCTCATGCTGTGGTGCACTATCTATCAGGTAGCTAGAAAACATGTAATAGACAATTGCCACTTGTTGCAGAAATTTGTACAGACACCACAACAATTATTCTGCAACTTTTGTAAATCGGTGGGTCATGATGAGCGTAACTTCCATAGCTATGAGTTGATGATGGAGAGAACACCTGCATATTAGATGCAGGTAGAAACTTGGCCTCTTGATCAAGGTTCTAGCGGAGTGTGTAGAGGATATGAAGGCTGCGAACAATACCTAGGAGGAGGAGGACCTGGTAGAGGTCACGGATAAGTTATTTGCTACAATTGCAGAGTGCTAGGATACTACGCGTGGGAATGTATGAGCCAGATGTACCTGTCATGCCGATATTGTACTCAATTTGATCACACGATAGAAGACTACCCTGTATTGGTGGCTAAGGTGTAGGAGAAGAGGCCATAGCCTCAACAACCCACCCAACACCTACAAATGATGAGGGCCGAACCTTGTGAAGAGGATCCCAATATAAATATCGTGCTATGAAGTGGAATGATGATTGGAAAGGATAAAGGAAAGCAACTTGAAGAGAGTGAATGGGTCCATAAAGCTCTAGAAGAAGAAGTTAGGTTTGACTTCGAGCACGCAAAAGAAACAATCATGGAAGCAAAGAAAAGCTTTGTTGAGGGTTCTACCTCAAGAAGCCAGGACAAGCTATTTAAAGAAGTTGACCCCTCCATTCTTACTACCTTCTTGGAGACCTGTATGAAGTTGATACATGATAACAAGGTTGTGAAAGGATTACAAGAGTTAATAAATAAGCATGCAAATAAAGAGAATGCTCCTGAAGAGCCTCACGTAGTCAAAAAAATTAGTAAGCATAAGGCAAGAACAGGGTGTGAGATGAGGTTCACTATGCAAATAGGAGAGTATGAAATGGATCGAATTATTTTGGATCTTGGGTCTGATGCGAACATTTTCCCTAAAAAAATGTGGGAAAGAATGGGGAGACCTGCACTGTAGTGGTCTCTAATCCAATTGAGGATGGAAAATCAATAGAAGATTATCCCCATGGGAAGATTGCAGGGAGTAATAGTAAACATAGAAGGTGCGAGTGCGTTGGCCAATTTTGAAGTAATAGAGATTGTTGATGACAACAATCGATACCCTGTGCTCCTTGGGATTGATTGGGTTATCAACATGAATGGGGTAATCAATCTAAAGAAGTGGATGATGTCATTTGAAAGAAAATATTTCAGCGTGGTAGTACCTTTGGACCCTGCAGAAGGACCACGCTATATTGAACTGGTCTATGATTATGAGGAGAGCGACGATGATATGGACCAAATCTATAAGATAATAGTGTGAGATTAAGATTGGGTTAATTTGACATATAATGGATGCATTGCATGGGAACTCGAAAGTTTTTGTACATCAGATTCAGATGAGGAATTGGAACACTGGCAGAATAGGTTGCACGAAGTATCTACGCTGCATAGTAATATGATGACTAAATCACTGTGTTGCGTATCGTCCAAGGTAAGAAGTTTACCTTATTATGATGGTCTAAATGATGTATAGAAATTTTTGGATGCATTTGAAAGGGAATTACCAAAGAAGCATTGCTTCTAAGCCTTGGATTTGGCACTACGCACTATGCTCGCAAGATGGTGGAGTAGGCATAAAGATAATTTTGATGGATGGCACGATTATAGATAAATGATGAGATTATAGTTTGGTTGACCAAAAGTTTGGCTAACAGAGAAATATGATGGAAGGAATGATGCATGTGATCATTTAGCAAAATGGACTGTCTCTTATGGAATGGAGCTGCAACCTGAGTGGGTGCATTTATTTGTCACACTATAGATGTAATACCAATGAATTTTACTTGGAAATAGAGCTCTTCCATGACACTTAAGAGTGGGACATTTTGAGACAGGGATTCTTGATGACATTCAGCTTTGAGGATGGGTTCTAATGCATTGATGAGGCACTGTAGGAGGTTAAGGAAGCGATCTTTAGAATACTATAGGATCCTTTGGACTTGATTTAACTAGATTGAAGCACCCAGTTGCATCATGCACTGGAGTGCTATAATATGACTACCAAAGATGAAGAGGAGGATCCAAGGAACATTAACATCCCAGAGGTAGAAGGCCACCATGAAGTTGAGGGGTCCTAGATAGAGAATCCAAATATCACTGCGCCACTGAAAACTAGACATGTAAACATTGACACAGATGGGGAATTGAAGTTTGTGAAGATAGTGGACTACTGGGATGATGCTATGGTGGACAAGGTCAGTGAGTTGCTTTGTGAATATTAGGATTTGTTTCCCACAAAATTTTTGGACGTGAAAGGAATCATAGGCGATTTGGGAGTGATGAGAATAACTTTGAAACCAAACGCGAAGCTTGTTAAGAAGAGGCCATATCGCCTTAATCCTAAATACAAGGAAAAGGTCTGTTTGGAGTTGGAGAAGATGCTTGCAACAGGAATTATTGAACTGGTGGAGGAATCTGACACGATTGTTCTGGTCGCTTGGGATTTGCTGAAGGATAGCTAGTTCCTTCCAATAGAGAAGCATTTGCCAGAAGCTGCGAAATTTGCATCTCTCTGGGACACGAAAGAGGTTGCGTGGGTCACAGAGAGAAAAGTATTTTGGGTACTGATGGAGGTGAGAATTCACATGGCCATCAACCAGAAGCTGTGGTTGTCACCAACCATGTTTGAATAACTTTTAGGGTACATGGAGTATAAAGAAGACTTCCACCATGTATACATCCTGGCGTGAAAGGATCCAGAGCAGAAGTGGTTTTACTTACCCTACCTTGCTACTGATGACACTATTGAAGAGGTCATCAAGCGCTGGCCAACAGATTGGCATTCTCCTTCCGATCTGGTTGCAGGGACTAGAAAGTATATAGAGAAGACAAAGAAGGATATGGCCAAATAAAAGGTTTAGTAGTTGGCTAAGAAAAGATGAAAAGAGGTTGAGGAGAAGGCCTGGGTAGAAGTGGAGCACACCGCGAAGAAATAGGCAGAGAAGGAAGAACGTGAATTTGAGAGAAGTGAGAAGTCCCCTTCACCCTAAATGGAGGATGAAGAGTAGTTAGAAAAAGGTGATGGTGATCAGAAGGAGAGCACTCCTTTCCAAGTGAAGTGGTACAGGGAGCAGGAAAAGGCAGGGCCACGGAAGAAAACAAAAGTGACCAAGCCATTGCTAGATTCAATTACTTTGACAAATGGCGACCTGGATGAAATTGGAGATATGTTGTGGGATACTAGATTAGAACTATTGAAATAGTTTGAGCAGCAACAACAATAGGCACTGAGTAGTACCTAAGAGGATCTATGTGAGATATGGATCCAAACGACTAGAATCTAGGAATGCATGCTAGATCAATGCGACATCAACCAGTTTGGCACCGGGGACCACTCAAGCATCAGAGATGGTTCGATCATTGGATCTCTAGGCAATTGTGCTACCAGATGGAGCTTTGAGTGTGGAGGCGACTGTTAACAAGGCTATTGTGAGCTCTCTGAAGAAAATTGGACTCAACTTGGCTGTGCTCCCCAATGAGTTTCTTCACACACAACAAGAAGGTGTGATCACAGAGGTTAAGGACCAGGGGCATCACACACTAAGCTTGATAAGGGAGTACAAAGTCAACAATGAACATATGTTCAATGAGAAGTTTGAGGCACTAGATACTCAAAAGAAAGTTCAGGCATAGAACACCTAGCTTGCAGCTATGCTGTCCGAGGCATGCAGAACAGTTCCAGAATTGAACACCAAAGGAAGCACCATTGGAGATGAAGATCAGGAAGATGGTTGCAGGTGTATGTGCACTAAGAGGAAAAAAAAAAAAACTTTACATCATCCATATTTAATCCCTGTAAAATGTACATAGAATGTCACTTTTACTTATTTAATGCATTCCAAACAATTCCTATGTCTAGGTATTAACATCCAAATCAATAAATGCTAAAAATATATGATTTTGTATATATATAAAAAAATTATTATCACAAGAGAGACTTCTGGTTCCTTCTCAATCTAGGGCTAATGGAGTTTAGGAACAACTAAACTTAGGGAAACTTTAACATAAATATAAGCATGAAAAGGACTAGGGTAAATTAACCTACTTAACCTAGGGTCTAGAATCAAGGATATCATTTCCAAAAACTAATTAAAGGAAGGAGTTAACATGCTACATCCTCAAATACTTAGAAGAAGGGTTTGTTTAAGAAGGAAAAAAAAATAAATACTATTATAACATGATTAATACTTGACCACATTCATCCAATAAAACTTTAAACAAGAGAAATGAAGTTAAACTTCTTGATTTACCATGCATTCATCTAGGATTCAACATAATCATCTATAAAAAGAGATAAGATCCACTCGAATGAAGTCCCAAAGTAAGTCGCCTAACTAGTTATCTATAGCAAACAAGATAAAATTAGTAATCCAAGAGATGTTTGTCTCTCAAGTTGTGAAATGATCAAATTATCCTAGAGATTCCCTTTATATATTAGGGAAACCAAAATATTTACTCAAATCTAGATAAAATCCCATAAAAATAAAAAATAAAATCCATGATATAAGGTAGATACGTCATCAAGTTGACCCTTAAAAGATAGTCAAACACAAAAATACTATGTTAAAACATGGAAAATCCCCTTAGAAAGGTTACATGTGTTAGTTTATAGGCCTAAAAATGTCGATGCAATCCTTAAAAGACATGTCTCTCCATAAAAAGGTGAAATGTATAGTCCAAGGGGCTTGTGTCCTCATCAAATGTCATGTCTCATCTCCAAAAGTGCCTTCTCAATCCCAACATTATCCTCCTCAATCTCCATATCATGCAATAAGGTACAAGGTCATCATGTAGGAGAAATGTCTTAGATGTAATGGAAAACATCTAAGGGTTCCAAGAGTTTGGGAGGGTATTTGGAGGTTTTCTAAGTCATCATCAAGCCAAATTCTCTCTATCAAGTGTGAAACACCCATAATGAAGTGGAAGTATCTCCAAAGGGTGGAAATCATCATCCATAACATGTAGCTTGAGCATCAACAATGTCCTCCAAAGGACCATGACCATGACTAAATCATCATAAAGTACAAGCTCAAGGAATAAAGTTAGATCAACTAGCATAGACATAACAATCATTGAAGCATAGAAATGTACCATATTAAATGTTAAATCCATGTAATTATATCACACAAATTATCTTCTATAGCTTAATATCTTATAATAGTTTCCATATTTAGGTATAAGAGGATCATCAAATGCCCCTATTAGGTGCTCTTAGCCCTAGGGGATCGAAAAAATCCTAGTTCAAGCCTTCAATCAATAGGTGTTAGTGATAAGTGATAATCATAATCTTATAAATGGGCTATTCATGACCATCATCCATGGGTGCCTTTGTGGACAAAGTTCTTGCATTAATTGAGTTACCCTTTCCCCAACACCAAATTTTCCACCCTTAGAATTTTTATTTGATTTTAAAATTTTCATTTATTTCACTTTAATTTCCTTTTTAATAATGAACTTCATTGCTAATAGGGGTTGGTCCAATATTTTCTTTAAGTCCCTTTTACTTTGATAAGTGTGACATGCATGTGACTAGGGTAATGACCTTATATGAGGGGGTAGAGATCAAGTCATTCTTGGATTTTAATTTTACATTCATCCATTCCCTTTTTCTTTTTTTCATTTTAACACTAGATACATGATTTTAATTCTTTTATTTTTATATTCATATCAATCCCAAGGCATTTCCAAGCTCCTCTTTCCACATAATGAGGCAAACATGGAATCAATAGAGTGACTGACAACAACCAAATAAAAGAAAGGAAAATATATTAGGACAAATGGAAAGTGATAAGTATGGAATTATGTGGACACACTATCTCTATCAAGGCCTCATATCTATTCCCCTCCTACATAGTCAAATAAAATCCCCAAAGTGATTGCACTTCACTAGAAGGAAGAGATGGATGCCTAGGTGAAATAATGAAACAAGATTGACTTCCTAGCGTCATGATCTATTATCTGATTTCAACCCATGATCATGTTGTTTCTGTGATCAATACCCTCAAATTTTTTTCTCATACTTAAATTTTGGAGCCTACTAAGGATCTTATTATCTATTGCTCTGTGGTTACTCCATGGTCATCTGATGTTTTGAAAAACATCTAAGTCTTCTTCCTAGTTTTAAATTGTTAATTCAATTGCACACACATGTGTAGTCTTTGATGATTTCATGCGAGAACTTCCTTTATGCAAGATTGAGCAAGCAAAACATCACTCATATATACAATGCTTATTCAATTTTCAATTCATTTCGATAGTTAGTGTGTGTTTTCATTGACAATCTCCCTTGCTTTGGTTGCATTTGTGTTTTTTTTTAAGTGAGTTTTCCTAATTATCACTTTTGGTGCACTTTCTCTTTCATAGTCATGATTATTGCTCTTGACCACTTTCACTTTAAGAAGTATCATTTTCATGTTATCTTTGCTTTGAAATGTGTCACTTTCAAGGTCATTCTCATTTTGCAAGTGTCGTCTTATGTTCTCCTCATGTCGCAGATGTCACTTTTGTGATTTTCACTCCTACATCTGTCGCACCTTTGCACATCACAAAATATAGTTCTGATGTACTCTTCAACATTATATGGTGTTACATAGGATTAGAATATTCACTAGACATATTCATTAATCTTATTTCACATTTTGGTCATAGTCGGCATAGTTGTCATAACTTGTGTTCTAAGTGTCGTAATGTGTCATTTAAACTACCACACTTAGAAATAAGTGTCACTTTGTTGTTGTTTCAAGGTGTGACTGTTATTCATGAGTCCTATGTATTATTCTAACTTGTATTGATGGTTTTATTTGCGTGATCCAATATTGAGTCATGTCTGGATAAGTTTTTATCTTTTACTTTGTCAATCCCACACTTATCAATTTTAAAGCCCTTCTTGGTACTTTATCCCATTGCAAGTTGTGAAGCCATTAGCCCTCTTACCAAGTGAGAAAATAAACCTATCCATGGGCATCAATGATGAAACTGTACTCCCAAATATTGGTGCAATAAGTCCCTCTCAAGATCACCTCAAATCTGCTGCACATTATGAAGCTCCCAAGGGAAGTCACTTGACCCTTCTTGCCCATATTTACTCACTTCACTAATTTTTGGTAACCTTTGACTTTAATGGAGCAAAAATCACTCCCATCTAACAAAATGGATCTCTTCCACCCTTTTTAAGAGGAAAAACATGCAATGCAAAGACCCTCCTATCCTCCTAGTGTAGTGAAAGCCCTCCTAGGAAAAGTGGCTTCATTCCTATGACCTCCCTCAATGAAAAGTGTACTTAAAATGGTCAAGAACCCACATCTAGGTCAAAATAATCTATCCTAGGATGAAAATAACATTACAAAGCAACAATGACCACTTGTTGAAGAAAAATGCACTTTCTTTCAAGCCTCCTTTTCGTTTGAGAGCATGCCAAACTCCTGAAGGCTGAAGCCTCACCCTTCCCCCTTCCTCAATGCACTCTACACCCAAGAATCACTTAACCTCTTCATATAGAGTGCATGGAAAAATAGGTAAGGCTAAAGGAAGCCTCCACTCTACCTTTGACTAGTCAAACTGCGCTCTCCTATAAGTCTCCTTTACCTTTAAGCGCATAACATAGTCCTAAAGGCTTAATTTTTCACCTTCCCCCTTTCCCAATGCACTCATGTGCCATAGCCTTCCTTAGACCATTCCTTTGAGTGCATGACACATTAGGGGAGGTTGAGGGATGTATCCGCTCACCCTTGACTAGTCGTATTGTGCTTTTAAGCCTTCCTATATTTTCTTTGGATCACATGCGCAACCTTGAAACATGAAGCTTTCCACCTTGACAATTCATGTTACCCCACTACATTGAAACAAGGAGAGCCCTTATTCATAGTGAATAGCATAGTAAAATTAATAGTGGTGTATTCCTAATCCACTGATGAGTTTGAGTACACCCTCCTAATAGGGCCTTCTTTTCTTAACCCGCTCACAGGCCTATAATGAGTAGATCATTCCATGAGCTAGGTAGTGATAAAATAAATGTCTTTAAGACTGATATTTCATTCTCATGAATGATTTTCATTGGTAGGAGTACCTTCCTAGCATGAAAATGTGATGCTTAAGATCATATAACAAGGATAAAGCACAAAGAAACACCTATGGAGAAGAAGAAGAATATAAAGCTATCATGGACACATGAAACAGATAATGGACCAAGACAAAAAGAAGAAATTGCATGATGACTCATCAAATACCCTTTGGAGGGTGGAGGAGAAGAAAAAAGTGGATCCTTCATGAATATGAAGCATATATCATCTCTACCATCAAGAATGCAAGATGAAGTAGTAAGGAAGACAACTTGGAATTTCCACGTCATCATAAAGTCCATGTCATCATTGTCAAGTTGTAACTTGTACAAGTGTCATCAAAATAGTCAATATGTGTCCACGTGTCATGCCACATCATCATGTGGAATGTAACAATGTATTATCAAGAAAAGAAAAAAATGTAATGTGTGGAAGTACAAGAGTCATATGTGGAATATGAAAAGTCGCTTAGTCATATATAGACAAAATGACTTTAGGAGAAGTTCAAAGGTCATAATAGAAGTCCAAAAGTCATGATGGTAACCCAAGAGTCATGACGATCTGAAAGATCATTCCTCTTGTTATAAAAGGAACCTCATAACTTAAGTAAGAGAATTTTGGAGGCTTAGGCTTTAGAGAGATAGTCTTAGCTTCTCTACTTGGCATAGTAGAGAAAATTATTCTCTCGAGAAGCAAGAAGTGACTTAATGTTCCACTACTGGAACTAGTGCCTCAACATTGTAACTGTGTGCTTGGATCTTTCACCTAATTTAAATTCAATAAGACAACACATTTTTATGCATGTATTGCAAATGTTTTAGGACCATTATTGGGTTTTTTATGGTATATGTTTTTTTTCATATGTACTGGAGAAATTGAACTATTTTGGTGGCTTTAGTACTTATCTTGTTGAATGTGTGTTGTATTTTCTTTACAATTGTTATTTGAACTATTTTTCTAATGAATCCTTTTATGATTTCATGTGTCTCTATTAGATTAATAGTATTACTTCCTTCTAAAGACTCACTTTTGTCTCCTTCTCGTGAAGGTCTCCTTTTATACATTGCAATCTGTGTTTCACAATGTCAACTTACGTGCTTGTTCAAGGTTTATGTATATAATCTATTACATTATACATTGAAACCAAGACAAACCCTTTTGTTATGGTGGACAGGAGGATACTTTGGATGGGGCTCCTACTCCAAATGGTGTGAGGTCTAATTGGGAATTCACATAAAGGAGACCCCCTGTATGTTAGTGGTATCCATCACTATCAACATTCTGGTGCTAGAAGGAAGGCCATTTAAAAAGTTGTGCCCATTGAGTCTGTTTTGAATCTCTGATCTTAAATGGCTATTTCCTAAATCATAATCCCAAGATATTTTTATAAAGATATTGATCTTACCATCCCCATGGAAATTATTCATAACTAGTGTAATTTTAAGTTTTATGGCAAGAGTGAACTAATTGTCCTCGAACACTTCTTTCAATTTATGAATTTTTGTCTCTGTGATGGAATTCATTGTAAATATGTCATGACCAGGTTGTTCACCCTCACATTTGAAGGTCGAGTTAATAAATGGTGTCATATGTTACTCACTTCTTCTATCCATTCACTCGATCAACTTGTTAAGGTGCTTCATGAAGCTTTTTGCATGCATGATTATCAAGATGCATGTGATTAAGCATTGATTTGCTTAGAATGGAACCTAGTAAATTTGTAGATGATTTTCTTAATTAATTTAGTTACCCTTGTTATAAATTTCCTGAAGGAGTGGTTGATTCGAATTTCATCATGGAAAAAATTCAGAGTTTGATTCTACTCTCTTTGAAATATTTTGGATTTGAACCCCCGAATGATTCTCTCTTCTCAAAATTTGCAAACCATTAGAAACCTTAATTTTCCAAGGAGGAAACTATTATTCCTTTTGTTCCTTGTCCTCCTATTTTTCTAGTACCAATTTGGATGCCCCCTAGTGATGATGTCAAAGTTGGGAAATATGAAAATCAAACTCTTGATGTGTCCATTCAACCTCCATCCACTTCTTATGATCCACATCCTATTGAGGAGGATTTAGAACAATTCAATAATTGCATGGAGCCGAAAGTGAAATTTGATCCCTCATATTTTCAAGATCATATTAATGCACATAAGTCCAATAAATCTAATCAACATGAAAACTTGATTTCCTCCAAGGATATTCTAAAACCTCGACCACCTATGTTTCATGATTCCTTGTCTTGTAATCCTCTTGATCAACATTCTTCAACTTTTAATGATGTCCAACCTATTGTTTCAAGTGATAATCAAGAAAAGGTAGTTGTATTTCACATGTAGAGGATAAAAGTGTTGAAGATATGCCTTATCTTTCCTTCCTCTTTCAAGATGATAATATTTCATTTTCGTTTGATTTCCAATCTTCTAACCTTGTTAACTTGTCAAATGACTCAGAACCTCATATCCAGGTTGAGATTTTGGATAACCATCATGATGACATCCTTGGTGGTGAAAATTCAAGTATATCAGATGATATATTCTCTTCTGAGGGCCTGTGTTTACAAGGGGTTGATTCATAACCTGTTTCTCACAGTTTACAGTATCCATTTGTGAATCATGGTGCTCTTTCAATTTAGAATGATCACGAAAACTCTTTGATTCATACATACTTCAATGAAAAATATGAACTAATAAGTTGTTAGGCTTTCGAATCTTTGAAATATCCTGGTCAATATAAGTGTCATAATGGTATGCTTATCTTTGACCATTACACTGATGACAATGATGTTGATCCATCATTTTTTGCAAGTTCAATATGATTTAAGTACAACTGCTGCTACTCCTACTGAGTCTTTCAGTCTATATTCATCTCTATCACACTATTCATTGTGCCCAAATATGTTTGATAATTTTGTCACACCAAAAAACCACCTATACCCTTTTGATCTTTATTCGGTTGATCACAGCTACAATTAGGTACATGATGGTGTCGTACTACAATCATAGTATGAAAAGTTTGAATCTATTAAAATTCAATTTTGAATCTTTCGTAAGTTAGGAGGAAGATGTTATAACCTTGGATGATCAAGGGATGTTTCCAATTGATGTATTTCAATTTTTTATCCATCAAGAATATGATGTGTTTAATCATAAATATGATCAAACTAGTGGCATTAGTAGTGTTTTAATTCATACATATGTTTATAGTGGTGCACATCTACTTGTTGATTTTTCCAAGCCACCCAAATTTGATGATCCACCATGAGAAAGTTTAGAAACCTATCAGGAAGTCGAGGCACTTCAACCCATTCTAATGGTAATGTCAGTTTCTCTCAATCCTGTTGAGATCTTCACACTAAGTTGGATCCATATTTTCACACATAATTCTTTCCTTAAATTTCATCCACTGGTTATGAGTTCATCCTTAAAGAAACCTTGGTATTTTCAAGATGATGTTCATCATCTCCAAGACATGATTTCTTATTAGATTGAGGATTCTTGGTTGGTTAGTCCCTTCTCACATAGATCCCTTATTTTATACCAAGAGTTGGAGAGCACATATTTCGTGGATCCCCATATCTTCAAACCTATCATTCTGATTTATCAAGATAAATGTAATTTTGTGTTAAAGGATTCCTTTCTATTAGAACCTTCCGAATCCAATTACCTTCTCATTCCTCTTGTGCATGTTTTGAAGATAATTATCTTCCTTACACAATTTCCTAATTACCTTCTCATCCCTCTTGTGCATGTTTTGAAGATAATTATCTTCCTTACACAATTTCTCTGCTTGAGTGTGTTTAAATGTTTTAATCATTCAATGTACCAAAACCATCATGTTGATAAAAACACTGGGTTTTATTTGACATATGCTTCTAATCCTTTGTCAACTTAGTATCCTAGTTGGTTTCCTGGATTCATAATCTCAACAATTGTTTTAAATGCCGTAAAATTTCATGTTGTTGATTTTGATTGTAATTGGATACAAAGGGAACTGATAAACAATAGAGAATATTATATGTTAATCAACCAATATGATCATTATACTGAAGATTCTCTTTGTTATTTGAATGTTTTAACTAAGAATTTATCTTCTCATCAGTCTCAAGGTCTTCAAAGTGGTTATTATGAATATTATGATCCAATTGTTGAATGGTTAGAGAAATATTACCTATCAATCTCTGTTACTGATATAAATTTGATCATTATATTTTTTTCATCCACATTGATGCATTTTGAATGGAAAAAAGTGGAGGAATCAACTCACGAGAACGTTTTTACTGGTGGGACCCAATTTGGTGAAACGACGTCTGAAATCTTCCAGGAGCATTTTGAGGCATCAAACGAAATTTTTTGCGGGTAAACCTCTATTGATTTAGTGCAACACCTTTCTCTTCTATTATACACATAGATATTTTTCCAACAGTGCAAGAAGAACTTCAATCAGAGTCTGAAAAAGTTATGCCACTTAGAAGTTGACCTTCTTTTTTCACACCTATAGTTTGGGAGGATGTTGCATCAGCCCCCATTATTTATGGAAAATTTGCTAACCACATGTTTTTGATGTAAAATACTCTAGAATAGTCTATATTATAACTCTATTTAAGATTTGATGTAGTCAAAATTAACCATTAGTAGGTTATCGAGCTGTGTGATAACCAGGCCACTAGGAGGAAGAGGCATTCCATTATTTCGAGAGAATTTTGTTCCGTAGTTGAGAAAATATATCAATGAGACATATGAGGTAGAGCACACATAAAGGATATATGCACTGTAGCATCCCATAGACCATAGGCATTACTTCTTTTTACTTGCAACCATATTTCCAAATAGAAAGAGAGTAAAGCAACCTCACCTTCTAGTTGGGTTTTATCCTAAAAGGGTTTAACAGAGAGAATATATTGTGTCTTGTGTGTGTGTGTGTGTGCTTATTTTTTCATTCTTTACTTTTATGCATAGTTTCCATTCACATGCATGCACTAATTACAATTAAATCTATACATATTAAAGTTTAATAAACTATAATAATGTAGAATTTTTAGAATTTTAATATAATATTATTAGACCTGTTGTGACGAACTGTCTAGTGGAATATCTATGACAGTTTACGAATCATTTGGTATCAGATCCAATTTCTTTGGGTATTTGTGGAATTTGTAGGGGATCTAAGTCGGTGGGGTTGAAAATCATAAAACCCTAATCATGGTCGATGAATCTATAAACTAACCTCATGATCTTGCAGAGGTGATGTTTTCATGGCTCGAATAAGAAGTTGTGGACAAAAACCATAATGTAAACCTCCTTATGGTGACCCTAAGAAATAAGCTGGGGACATTTAGAGAAGATGTGGGTTCAAATGTAGAGTGCAAATCAAAAGGGGGATTAGGAGATCGGGAAGACACAAAGAACCAACTGAAGATAGAATCGAAAATAGATCAACCCAGTTCAAGTTACATGAATCAATCCCTCTTCAGAATGGAAGAAAAAGAAGATATCAAGTTGTACCATGACAAGATCAATGCTCTGAAGCCGAGCCACTAGTTATAGTAACTAGAATTTTATTTTACCATCCATTAGATTGAGGAAGGGAAAAATATTTCATTCATGCAGCTAAAATTAGAGGTCCATGCATTGACTTGGTGGGAGAGCCGCATGAAAACTTGAGGTTGGATTGACAATCTCTAGTGACTAAGTGGGAGGATTTAAAAACCCTCTTTAATTCATATTTTTATCCCATTGAGTACTTGGAGGACTAGTGGATTTCGTGGCATTATTTTAGGAAAAATCCAGGCCAAAGTGTGCAAGAGTACATCACATAATTGAAAAAGATGGTTATAATGCTGGGTATCTCCCCAAAGAACCCAAATTTAGTCCTCAATTATTTGGGGGGTATGCACTACCATCTGTGTGAGAAAGTGATGTTGTTCATGCCAAAATAGTTGGATGAGGATTGTGTACAATCATAGTACCTAGAGAACATAGGTCTGAAAAGAGCACAATCAAATGGATCGAAGTAGAAGGAGAAACATGAAGCTTCTAAGGAGGGGAAGAAGAAACAAGAGGGGGGAATATAAAAAGGATGACAACCACAACACACCAGTGTAAATATCATAGTAACCACTACAACCACTATAACATTGATGGGCATATAGAGGAGAAGTGATGGAACTTCCATACAGAGATTATCTTGAAGAACAAGAAGAAAGATAATAAAAAGAAGAATCCCATGGCCACTGATTTGAGCAACCAAGTTGAAATAAGATCAAACATGGATGACAATATCGTCTATACATCAGTGTAGAAGGAGGTGAATATGAGTAGCCTTCAACAACAGGAAGAGAAAGAAATGACCAAACTCTTCCATATAAAGATACATGTCAAGAAGACAAATATTGATGCTCTGTTTAACTTAGGATCGCAGGCAAATCTCATTGCAGCAGAGATGGCCAAGAAGTTGGGGCTAGAAGTCATGATCATCTAATCCCATATCCAATGGGATGGATAAATAAGGATGTAGAGCTGAAGGTCACAAAATAGTGCAAAACTAGATTTGCTATCAGTGATGATTTTATTAATGAAGTAGATTTGGATGTGGTTGCCCTTGATGTATGCATAGTTGTATTTGGGAGTACATACATGTACATGCGTGATGCAATATTCATGAGGAGAGCTAACTAGTACTAGCTCATTAAGGATGGAATACCGTTCATCATCAACACACACAAAGTCAAGTATAAAATTTCACTGGTAAGTGCCAACCAAGCCAAGAAATTGATCAGTTCTAGCAAGAAGTATGTTTTATTGTTTTTAAGAGAAGGTCAATCTGAAGAGGAGTCAATAAGAGGCAAGGCATCCCTATAAGGGTGTACTAAGGAATAGAAGCAACAATTAGAGGAGTTGTTACAGGTACACAAGGATGTGTTTCGAGAGCCTAAAGGGTTACCACATAAGAGAGAAGTGGAGCACACAATCTATCTATTACTAGACTCCCCATTGCCAAATATTGGGCTATACATGCATTCCATTATAGAAGAAAGTGAGGTGAAGAAACAGTTGCAGCAATGGCTGGAACATGATACCATTCGACTGAGTACATCACCAGGTAGGTCACCCATCATCATTGTACCAAAGAAGGATGGGACTTCGTGCATGTGTATATATTATAGGGCGTTGAATAAAATCACACTCAAGAATAGATACCCCTTACCCAAGATAGATGATCTGCAATATTAGTTGCAACAAGCAAAGTATTTCACCAAGATGGAATTGAAGTCTGGCTATCACTAGGTTTGAGTCAAAGAATAATATACATGGAAGACCACCTTCAAAACTAGGCAAGGTTTGTATGACTCATTAGTTATGCCATTTCGTCTATGTAATGCACTAACTACATTTATGATATTAATGAATGATATACTGTGCCCTTTTAAATTCATTTGTTATTGTCTATCTAGATGATATACTAGTATATAGTGCTACATGAGAGGATCATATTTCACTTTGACACAGGTGCCAGAAACATTGAAGAAGCACCAGCTACTAGCAAAACTCAATAAGTGTGAGTTTGCACAACAATATTTGGTGTATTCGGGGTATGTGACCAAGGGAGAAGAGTTAAAGATAGATCCTTCCAAGATGGAGGCCATCATGAAATGGCCAATGCCTACTAATTTTTCTGAGGTTAGGATTTTCATTAGGGAAAAAAAATACTCGAGGAAATTCATAGCATCATTTTCAGGGGTAGCAGCACCACTCCACACCATAACAACAAGTGGCAAGAGTTTCCAATGGGGAAAAGGTCAGTAGAAGGCTTTCAAGGAGCTAAAGAAGAATACCAGTCAAGAACTAGTTTTGGCATTACCAAACTTGTAACAACCCTTTGAAGTGGAGAAAAATGCGAGTGGGTATGCTATGGGAGTTGTCTTGATGCAAGGAGGAAGGCCCGTTTTCTACCATTCCAAAGTATTTCATGTTGCAATTCTTAACTACCCTACCTATGATAAGGAGTTCTATGCCATGGTTCAAGCTATGAATAAGTGAAAGCACTATTTGATGGGAAATGAGACAATATTCCACATAGATCACCAACCATCAGAATACTTGTAGGCCTAAGGTAAGCTACAACAGACCAAACATTACAAGTGGATGGGGTTTTTACAATAGTTTCATTTGGTGATCATGCATTAGAAGAGAAACAATAAAAAGTTGGCCAATATGATTTCAAGGTCACCCACCTCAAATATTACAGCTTTGGGGACTCTTATGTAGATGGATCCATTCACCCATGATACATACAAAGAGACATATTCAGAAGATGAGGACTTCAAGGAGGTGTATCAACAGTTTTAGAGTTAGAGTCATGTGCATGAAGGAGACAACACTATTGACTACCATCTCCAATATGGATTAATCTACATGCTGCACAAGTTGTGTGTTCCTAAAGGTAAGTGTTTGCAGCTAATTAGAGAGGCTCACCCCTCCAAGGTTGTAAGGAACTTTGGTGTAGGGAAGACTGTGGCTAACTTGCAGAGATATGTGTATTGACCTAAGATTAAAGATAAGGTAGCTATGTTCATAAGGGGATGCACGATTTGTTGTATTAGAAACCCTAGCAACATGAAACAGGTTCTATATCATCCCTTACCTGTACCTACTCATCCTTGGGAAAGCATTTCCATGGACTTTGTGGGAGGTTTATTGATAACCACAAAGGGACATGACTACGTGTTCATGGTATTTGACAGGTTCAATAAGATGTGTGTTCTGATGCCTTGTAAAAATTACCATCAATGGACAAGAAGCAACAAAATTATTCTTTGGACAAGGTTGAGCGCACTTTGGGATACCAAGGAGCATCATTTTAGACATGGACACAATATTTCTCAATGCATTTTGGACTACATTGTGGGAGAATATGGACACAAAGTTGAAGAAATCTACAATATTCCATCCATAGATAGATGGGAAGAAAAAAATAGTCAATAGTACTTTGGTGTAGCTGCTGATGGGATATAACCATAAGAATCTAAAGACATGGGATGAAAATATGGTATATATACAACATTCTTATAATAGAGAAGTCCACACTTCTATAGGAAAGTTTCCATTTGAGACTTGTTTTGGATATTTTCCACCTTCACCTTTTGATATTGCACATGGGCAGCAAGGAGGAGTGATGGAAGATCTTACAAGAGATGTTTTGAGGGCTGAAAAATTTATAGAGAAGATCAGGCAGAGCCATCTACAGGTACAAGAAACATTTTAGAAATCAAAGGAGAACTATAAGGCTAGGCATGATCAACACAAAACTGAGAAATAATTCAAGGTGGGACACTGAGTATGACTACAGTTAAATAAGGAGAGGCTATAGGGGCATGGTAAGAAAAATAAGGGTCTAAGGTATGGTCCCTTTGAGATACTAGAAAAGGTGGGCGATAATGACTATTGACTCAGTTTACCACCATATATGTGTGTTTTGAATGTAGAGAATTTGAAACTCTACGAGCCTTCCATGCTAGATCAGGAAGAGTAATAGGTCCTACCTTCAATGGAGGATTTAGCACCAGATGCTCAGGAAGAGTTGACAAAAGATATAATTTTACAGAAGTGGTCCAAAACTACAAGAAAGGGGTAGCATGTCCTATGGCAGATTGGGTTGAAGGCACAACTTCCAAGCAAAGCTAAATGGTACACGAGAGAGAAGGTGGGGGAAAAATTCCTCACCTCATTTAGTAGAAGATTTTGAGGACCAAAAGCCTCCCAAAATGGGGAGGTGAAATATGAATTGGATCATATTGTGTTTCATCCATCTCAATGCATTTGGAATGGAGAACATGGAGGAAACAACTCACATGACCATTTTTATCGATGGGACCGAGTTTGGTGAAACAAGGTCTGAAACCTTTTGGGAGCATTATGAGGCATCAAACGCCATTTTTTGAGAGTAAAAATTTGCTGGTTTAGCACAACACCTTTTCATGCTATTCTACACATAGATACCTTTGCAATGATGCAAAAAGTGCATCAATCAGAGCTTGTATACACAAGTTATGCCACTCAGAAGTTGACCTTCCTATTTTCACATCTATAGTTTAGGAGGATGCCACGTCAGCCCCCATTATTTATGGAAAAGGGGATAGCCACGTGTTTGTAATGTAAAATACTCTAGAAGAGTCTATATTGTAACTCTAGTTAAGAGTTGATGTAGTCAAAATTAACCACTAGTAGACTATCAAGCTATGTTATAACCGGGTCACTAAGAGGAAGAGGCATTCCATTCTTTTGAGAGCATTTTGTTCCATAGCTGAGAAAAGATAGCCAAGAGAGATAGGAGGTAGAGCACATAGAGAGGATATGTGTACTGTAATAGCCCACAAACCACGTGCATTACATCTTTGTACCTACATCCATACTTCTAGACAAAGAAAGAGAGTGAAGTAGCCTCACCTTCCAGTTGGGTTTTCCCCCGAAAGGGATTCCTAGAGAGAATATCTTGTGTCTTGTATGTGTGTGTTATTATTTTGTCATTCTCTACTTTTCTGTATAATTTCCATTCGCATGCATGCGCTAATTATAGTTAAATCCACAAATCTTAAAGTTTAATAAACTTTAATAGTGTAGAATTTTCATAGTTTTAATAAAATATTATTAGATTTGTTGTGACGAACTGTCAAATGGAATATCCATGGTAGTTTACAGATCAGTTGCAAATAACAAGTTTAGATATTTCTTGATGTTTGCACAAATTGAGAATACAGATAAATGTGTATTCGTAAGTAACTTGCAAGGTTTATATGATTGATATTTAAAGCAACAAGATAAATTTCAAGATTCATTAAAAATATTCAGTATGGCACATTATTTTTTTAATAAGCCATACCTTTGGTCATTTGTGCAATTTTTCCAAGTTATTATCTTTTCTATTGCACATTATTTATATTGCTTTTAATTTCTCGTATATTTGTGGTTACAGGTTGGGAACGACAATGGCTATATTGGAAATATCATTACACTTGGCCCTGACCTTCTAGCTGATTATGTTAGGAGTAGGATTACTTGCATTTAATTTCCCTTGAATTTCATCCACCCTCTATCCCACTCTCCACCAGGTCTCTACATTTGTTTGTTCTTATTACACTTTTTGCATTTTGTTTAAATGTTTCACCTCCAGTTGCTTAGTTATTTGGTTTTATTTTTTTGTTTTGTCATACTTAATAATCCTTTTCCTGAAATATGTCCTTTGGCTCAAAAGACGATGTGGAAAAACTTGAAAAGGGAAGTTGTGATGACGAACAATGTTTGGCTAATCTATTGTATCTTTTTTATCTTGGGTTTATATATATTTAAAGTCAATGATGTTTGAATGGAAATATTATTTGTTCTAGACATAAATTCTTTGGTCAAACTATGAAGGTTGTATCTCTATTAGGACCTTCATTTTGACTCAGCCTTGGATTAAATGGTGCTTTGACCTGTCTACTCGACCGAGTAGAGAAGGGAAATGAGAAAATATTTACAATGAGCATGTATTGAATCCATTAAAACAAGGAGCAACTTCTTCTGCTTTGAATAATTTGGGATCCTTATTCCCCCTTGGTAAATAAATAAGTGCCTACGCATAATTCTTTAAATAAAATAAATAAATGGTGAAAGAAGAGAAAGGCTTCCTGCATAGAGAGGTGAAGCAAACAACTTCACTAGGGTACTATCTAGGCGTATTGGCCATGAAGAAATGCTTGCGTTCTCTTGAGATGAATCCTCCAGGGTACTATTCAAGTTCACTGGCAATAGAGAAATACCAGGGACTATGCTTAAAATCTCGGTATACTTACTATCCTTCTCCCCTACCGAAACATTTGAGGCATGAATAGTCTTATATTAACGTGTTTCAAACTGAGAAAATAATAGAGGAGACTATATCTATAACCAAGATAAGTAGCAAAATTGGGGTAATTTGTAGGGAAAATCAATACTTCGTGAAATCCTGAAATCTTGCACATAGAGAATTAAATCTAAATAGAGAAGCTGGAGTTCTACATGTGTGTCACCAAGTGTTGTCGTTGCGATCAACACCCTCCAAATTTTTTCTAATACTTGAATTTTGGAGCCTACTAAGGATCTTACGATATGTCACTCTACGGTTACTCCATGGTTGTTTGATGTTTTGAAAAGTGTATAAGTCTTCTTCCTAGTTTTAAACTATCAAGTCACTTGCACACACATGTGTAGACTTCGATTAGTTCATGAAAAAAACTCCTTTATGCAAGCTTGAATAGGCATAAAATTTCTAATATAGACAATGCTTGTTCAATTTTGAACTCATGTTGACATTCAGTGTGTGCTTTCATTGATAGTCTCCCTCGCTTTGGTTGCATTTCTACTTTTTCTTTAGTGAATTTTCCCAACTATTAGTTTTGGCACACTTTCGCTTTCAAAAGTGTCACTGTCACATTCATGGCTATCATTCTTGCTCACTTTCACTTTAATAAGTGTCATTTTCATGTTATCTTCACTCTGGCTTGTGTCTCTCTTTCAAGGTCATTCGCATTTTTCAAGTGCTATCTTATGTTTTCCTCATGTCATAGGTATCACTTTTATGATTTTCACTCCTACATGTGTCACACATTTTCACATCGCCAAAGATAGTTCTAGCACAATATTCTACATTTTATGGTCTTACGTATCATTAGAACATGTGTTAGACACATTCCTATAGCTTAGCGCACCTTTTGGTCACATTCGTAACAATTGTCGTAACATGTGTTTTAAGTGTTGTAATATGTTGTTTCAATTGTTGCACTTAGAAATAAGTGTCGCTTTTCTATTGTTTCAAGCTATGATTATTATTCATGAGTCCCATGTATTCTTCTAGCTTGTATTGATGGTTTTGTATGTGTGATCCAAGATTGATTCATGTTTGGATGCATTTTCCTCTTTTACCCTATCAACCCCACACTTTGTCATTTCAGAGTTGTTCTTGGCCCTTCATCCTAGTGCAAGTTGTGAATCCATTATCCCTCTTACTGAGTGCAAAGCTCAACCTATCCATGAGCCTCAATTATGAAGTCCTACTCCCAAATATCAGTGTAATAATTCCCTCTCAAGATCACCCCAAATTTGCTGCACATTATGAAGCTCCCAAGGATAGTCACTTGACCCTTCTTGCCCATATTGACTCACTACATTGAGTTTTGGTTACCTATTCCTTGCATAGCCCATAAAGATATCATAGCTAACAATATGGATCTCTTCCAACCTTTTTCAAAGGAAAAATTCAATGCAAAGACCCTCCTATGCTTCTAGTGCAGTGAAAACCCTCCTAGGAAAAGTGGCTTCGTTCCTATGACCTCCCTCAATTAAAATCACACTCCAAATGGTCAAGCACCCAATGCTGGGTCAAACTAAGCTATCCTAGGATTAAAATCACATTACAAAGCAACAATGACCCCTTTTTTCATAAAATTGTTCTTTCTTTCAAGCCTCCTCTTCTTTTGAGTGCATGTCACACTCCCGAAGCCTGAAGCCTCACCCTCCTCCATTCCCCAATGTGCTCTACACCCAACCCTTTCTTAAATTATTCCTTTAGAGTGCATGGAACATTAGGGAAGGCTGAAGGAATCCTCCTCTTTGTATTTGACTAGTCAAAGTCCTCATTCCTAGAAATATCCTTTCCCTTTAAGCGCATGCGCAGTCTTGAAGGTTGAACATTTCACCTTCCCGCTTTCCGTATAAGCTCATTCACTCTATCCTTCCTAAGACCCTTCCTTTGAGTGCATGACATATTAGGGATGGCTAAAGGATGTCTCCCCTCACCCTTAACTGGTCAAACTATGCTTTCAATCCTTCCTTTCTTTTCTTTGGAGCACATGGCACAACCTTAAAGCATGAAGCTTTCGACCTTGATCGTTCAACTTCCCCCACTACACTAGACTAAGGAGAAACCCTCTTCATAGTGCAAGGCATAGTAAAATGAACAATGGAGTCTTCCTAATCTACTAATGATTTTAACTTTTCCCTCCTAATCAAGCCTTCTTATTTTAACCCCCTCATAGGCCTATAGTGAGCAGATCATTCCATGAGCTAGGTAGTGATAGAATATATGTCTTTAAGATTGATATTTCCTAGTCATGAATTATTTTCATTGGTAGGAGTACCTTCCTAGCATGAAAAAGTGATACTCAATAACAGATAGCAAGGGGAAAGAATAAATAAACACCTCTAGAGAAGAAGAACAAAATAAATCTGTCACGAAGACATGAAGTAGATCATGTACCAAGACAAAAAGAAGACAATGCATGATGACTTAGGAGATTCTGATATTGATCAAAGACCCTTTGGAGGGTGGAGGGTAAGAAAATTGTGGATGCTTCATGAAGATGAAGTGTATTTCATATCTACCATCAAGAATGCAAGATGAAGCAACAAGAAAGACAACTTAACATTTCCACCTCATCATAAATTCCATGTCATCATTGTCAAGTTGTAACCTATACAAGTGTCATCAAAATATTCAATATGTGTCTGTGTGTCATGCCACATCCTCATGTGGAATGTCCGATGTATTCTCAAGAAAAATACAAAATTTAATGTGTGGAAGTCTAAGAGTCATATGTGGAATATGAAAAGTCACTTAGTCATATATGGAAAAATTGTCGTTAGGAGAAGTCCAAAGGTTATAATAGAAGTCCAAGAGTCGTGAGGGTAACTCAAGATCCATGAGAATATGAAAGGCCATTCCTCTTGTTATAAAAGGAACCTTGTAACTCAAGTAAAATCCTTCTGGAGGCTTATGATTTGGTGGGCTAGTCTTATATTCTCTACGTGGCATAGGAGATAAAACTATTCTTTGGAGAAGCAAGAAGTGACTTAATGTTCCACTACTGGAACTAGTGCCTCCCCATTGTAACTATGTACTTGGGTATTTCACATAATTTAAATTCAATGAGTTAACACGTTTTCATCCATGTATCACAAATGCTTCAAGACTATTCTTGGGATGTTTACGATATATGTTGTGTTCATATGTATTGGAGAAGTTGAACTATTTCGGTGGATTTTATACTTATTTTGTTCAATGTGTGTTGTATTCAATTAACATTCATTATGTGAAATATTTTTCTAATGAATCCTTTTATGCTCTCATGTGTCTCTCTTAGGTTAGTACTATAACTTTCTTCTAGAGATTCACTTTTGTGTTCCACTCTTGAAGGTCTCCTTTTACACATTGCAATTGGTGTTTCACAATGTCAACTTGCTTGTTTTTTCAAGGTTTATGTATATAATCTCTTATTTTATTCGTTGAATCCAAGACAAACCTTTGTGTTATGGTGGGTAGGTCGATACTCTAGATGGGTCTCCTACTCCAAACAATGTGTGGTCTAATTGGGACTTCACATTGGGGAGACCCCTTGTATGTTGGTGGTACTTAGCACCATTAACATATCCTTACTTAGATGAATAAAATATTAAATGTAAGCACTTTGTATGAAATAATGACCAATGTACCTCATGGTTACTGACCTACCTTAATTAGAAGAGCATGCTAGTTAAGTGGATGAGCTAACTGGTGAGTGGGAGAGAGGCATACGAAAGGCTATAACTTGAGGATCATGTGAGGTTACATGCTGGAAGTCAACATTATCGAGGAATTTGTTTCTCCTATGGTTGTCCCTACATAAAAACAAGCCCCAACTTCATCACAAAAACCATAAGTTTTTTATAAATAGTTTGGTCAACAATAGCTGTAATGAGAGGTTTTGAACTCAATAATTTGGTAAAAAAAGGAATTTCCTGCTCCACGTCATGAAATTCACAATTGATTATGATCTTGATTTAACAAGGGAGAGAAATGAAATACATATTTAAAATCAAAATACAAAGATACAGCAAAACTGAACTTTAATTAATAAATAGAAATGCTAAAACTGTTTACATGCAGAATAAAGAAAACTAGCTCGAATGTTTGTAGCCTATCTCTGAGAATATATGTGATGGATACAATCCTTCTAAATTGTGTTACAATGAGGCTCAAAGGCCTTTTTATCATGAAAAACAATGAGAAACCCTAAACATCCAAAACCCTAACCCTAGGAGATGAAGTGCCAAAGGCTTATAGGACCTGATGGGGTAAGTTGGAATGTTGATCTAGGTGGATATTGTTGGCCACTTTCCTATGCCATTTGGACGACCAACAATGTTCCCTTTTAGTTTCCTATTTTCCAACACAATTTCCTATTTCGACAATTTTCCATTTTTGGCAGTTTTTCGGGTCCTAAACTTGTAGAGGTGTTTTGAGGCCCTAAAAGGCATTTTCTTTTATGGAAATGAGAATATGTGAGACATAGAATATATGTCTACTCAAAATTTTTTTTCCTCAGATAGACCTTTCTAACAAGCTAGTGTGCGCTCTAAACATAGATCGTATGCCAAAGTTACGAACCCGAGAAGTTGATGTTCCAACTATCCCCATTAGGGCCCACAAGGTTTTAGCGCTTCATCTCCTAAGGTTAGATTTTTGGATGTTTAAGGTTTTTGTCTGTTTCTTCATGATAAAAATGCCTTAGATCCTTATTGTAACTCATTTTAGAAGGCATGTAGTCATCACATCTCTTCTTAGAGATAAACTACCATTGCTTGAGCTAGTTTGTTTTCATCATGCATGTAAACAATTTTCAACATTTTCTATTTATTAATTGAAGGTCTGTTTCACTGTATATCTATTTTTTTGTTTAAATCTGTATTTAATTTCATTCCTTCATAAATATAGATGTTGGGTTATGACTTTAAAATTATCTACAAAAAATGGAAGCAAAATGTTGTTCTAGCTCCACACTCAAGAAAGGATGAGGATGTGGAAGAATTTCTTTGTGCCATTTCTATTATCCAACCTGAGTGGATAACCGAAGAAAGTGATGAATGGAAGAGTGATGAAGAGGTGTGGACACTCATTCAAAAGTTGCAATAAGATCCCAATACAATTGATACATTTAGCTAGAAAAATGATTCATTATGGTACACAGATCATTATATCTTTGTAAGAATTCCCAACTCAAACAAAATATTCTTTTGGAATTGCACATCTATCCTTTAAGAGAGCACTTAAGATTTTTAAAAACTTACCATAGGGTTGAGAAGGATTTTTTTGGGTAAGCTACAACAGACCAAGCATTACAAGTGGATGCGGTTTTTATAATAGTTTCATTTGATGATCAAGTATTAGAAGGGAAACAATAAAAAGTTGGCCAATATGATTTCAAGGCCACCCACATCAAATATTACAGCTTTGGGGACTCTTTTGTACGTGGATCCATTCACCCATGATGCACACAAAGAAGCATATTCAGAAGATGAGGACTCTAAGGAGGTGTATCAATAGTTTTAGAGTTAGATTCATGTGCATAAAGGATACAACATTATTGACTACCATCTCCAAGATGGGTTAATCTACATGTTGGACAAGTTGTGTGTTCCTAAAGGTAAGTGTTTGCAGCTAATTAGAGAGGATCACACCTCCAAGGTTGTAAGGAACTTTGGTGTCTAGGGAAGACCATGGCTAACTTGTAGAGATATGTGCATTGGCCCAAGATTAAAGATAAGGTAGCTAGGTTCATAAGGGGATGCATGATTTTTTGTATTAGAAAGACTAGCAACACGAAATAGGTTCTATATCATCCCTTACCTGTACCTACTCGTCCTTGGGAAAGCATTTCCATGGACTTCATGGGAGGTTTACCGATAATGACGAAGGGACATGACTACATGTTCATGGTATTTGACAGGTTCAACAAGATGTGTGTTCTGATGCCTTGTAAAAATTACTATCAATGGATAAGAAGCAATAAACTTATTCTTTGGATAGGTCTACGTGCACTTTGGGATACCAAGGAGAATCATTTTAGACATGGACACAATATTTCTCAATGCATTCTGGACTACATTATGGGAGAATATGGACACAAAGTTGAATAAATCTATAATATTCCATCCACAGATAGATGGGAAGACAAAAATAGTCAATAGTACTTTGGTGTAGGTACTGATGGGATACAACCATAAGCATCTAAAGACATGGGATGAAAATATGGTATATATACAACATTATTATAATAGAGAAGTCCACACTTCTACAGGAAAGTTTCCATTTGAGACTTGTTTTGGATATTTCCACCTTCACCTTTCGATATTAAACATGGGCAACAAGGAGGAGTGATGGAAGATCTTACAAGAGATGCTTTGAGGGCTGAAAATTTTATAGAGAATATTAGACAGATCCATCTACAAGTACAAGAAACATTGCAGAAATCGAAGGAGAAGTATAAGGTCAGGCATGATCAACACAAAACTGAGAAATAATTCAAGGTGGGACATTGAGTATTGCTACAGTTAAATAAGGAGAGGCTACAGGGGCATGGTAAGAAAAATAAGGGTCTAAGGCATGGTCCCTTTGAGATACTAGAAAAGGTGGGTGATAATGCTTATTGACTCAATTTACCACCATATATGTGCATGTACTCAGTTTTGAATGTAGAGAATTTGAAACTCTATGAACCTTCCATGCTAGATCAAGAAGAGGAATAGGTCCTACCTTCTATGGAGGATTTGGCACCAGATGCTCAGGTATAGTTGACAAAATATATAATTTTACAGAAGAGGTCCAAAAATACAAGAAACGGGTAGCATGTCCTATGGTAGATTGGGTTGAAGGCATAACTTCCAAGAAAAGCTAAATGGTACATGAGAGAGAAGGTGGAGGAAAAATTTCCTCACCTCATTCAGTAAAATTTTTTGAGGACCAAAAGCCTCCCAAAATGGGGAGGTGCAATACGAATTGGATCATATTGTTTTTCATCCATCTCGATGCATTTGGAGTGGAAAACATGGAGGAATCAGCTCATATGACCATTTTTATCGATGGCATTGAGTTTGGCAAAATGAGGTTTGAAACCTTCTGGGAGCATTATGAGGCATCAAACGACATTTTTTTAGAGTAAAAATTTTCCACTTTAGCACAACACCTTTTCATGCTATTCTGCACTTAGATACCTTTGCAATGATGCAAAAAGTGTGTCCATCAGAGCCCGTACACAAAAGTTATGCCACTCAGAAGTTGACCTTCCTGTTTTCAAATCTATAGTTCACGAGGATGCTATGTTAGCCCCCATTATTTATGGAAAAGGGGATAGCCACGTGTTTGTAATGTAAAATACTTTAGTAGAGTCTATATTGTAATTCTAGTTAAGAGTTGATGTAGTCAAAATTAACCACTAGTAGGCTATCAGGCTATGTTATAATCGAGCCACTAGGAGGAAGAGGCATTCCATTCTTTCAAGAGCATTTTGTTCCATAGCTGAGAAAAGATAGCCAAGAGAGATAGGAGGTAGAGCACATAGAGAGGATATGTGTACTATAGTAGCCCATGAGCCACATGCATTACATCTGTGTACCTGCATCCATACTTCTACACAAATAAAGAGTGTGAAGTAGCCTTACCTTCCAGCTGGGTTTTCTCCCGAAAGGGATTCCCAGAGAGAATATCTTGTGTCTTGTATGTGTGTGTTCTTATTTTGTCATTCTCTACTTTTCTATATAAATTCCATTCACATGCATGCACTAATTATAGTTAAATCCATAAATCTTAAAGTTTAATAAACTGTAATAGTGTCGAATTTTCATAGTTTTAATAAAATATTATTAGATTTTTTGTGATGAACTGTCCAATGGAATATCCATGGCAATTTACAGATCAGCTGCAAATAACAAGTTTTGATATTTCTTGATGTTTTCACAAACTGAGAATACATATAAATGTGTATTTGTAAGTAACTTGCAAGGTTTGTATGATTGATATTTAAAGCAAAAACATAAATCTCAAAATTCATTAAAACTATTTGGTATGGCACATTATTTTGTTAATAAGCCATACCTTAGTCATTTGTGAAAATTTTCCAAGTTCTTATCTTTTCTATTGCACATTATTTTATATTGCTTTTAATTGCTCATATATTTGTGGTTGCAAGTAGGGAACAATGATGGCTACATTGGAAATATCATTACATTTAGCCCTGACCTTCTAGCTGATTAGGTTAGGAGTATGATTAATTGCATTTAATTTCCCTTGAATTGCATCCACCCTCTATCCTTCTCTCCATCTGGTCTTTGTATTTTTTTTTCTTATTACACATTCTGCATTTTGTTTAAATGTTTCGCCTCTAGTTGCTTGGTTATTTGGTTTTTTTCATTGTTTTGTCATGCTTAATAATCCTTTTCCTAAAATATGTCCTTTGGCTCAAAAGATGATGTCGGAAAACTTGAAAAGAAAAGTTGTGATGATGAACAATTCTTGGCTAATATGTTGCATCTTCTTTATCTTGGGTTTATATATATTTAAAGTCAATGATGTTTGAATGGAAATATGATTCATTATAGACATAAATTCTTTGGTCAAACTATGAAGGTTGTATCTCTATTAGGACCTTCATTTTGACTCAGCCTTGGATTAAATGGTGCTTCAACCTATTTACTCGACTGAGTAGAGAAGGGAAAGGAGAAAATATTTACAATGAGCATGTATTAAATCCCTTAAAACAAGGAACAACCTCTTCTGCTTTAAATAATTTAGGATCCTTATTCCCCCTTGGTAAATAAATAAGTGCCTAAGCATAATTCTGTAAATAAAATAAATAAATGGTGAAAGAAGAGAAAGGCTTCCTGCATAGAGAGGTGAAGCAAGTAACTTCAATAGGGTACTATCCAGGCTTGTTGGCCATGAAGAAATGCTTCCATTCTCCTGAGATGACTCCTCTAGGGTACTATTCAAGCTCATCGACAATAGAGAAATACCAGGGACTGTGCTTAAAATCTTAGTATACTTACTATCCTTCTCCCTTATCAAACATTCAAGGCATGAATAGTCTTATATTAATGTGTTTCAAGCTAAGAAAATAATAGAGGAGACTATATATATAACCAAGATAAGTAGAAAAATCGGGGTAATCTGTAGGGAAAATCAATACTTCGTGAAAGCCTGAAATCTTGCACTTAGAGAATTAAATCTAAATACAGAAGCTAGAGTTCTAATCGTGTGTCACCAAGTGTTGTCGCTGCGATCAACACCCTCCAAAATTTTTGTAATACTTGAATTTTGGAGCCTACTAAGGATCTTAAGATCTGTCACTCTATGGTTACTCGATGGTTGTTTGATGTTTTGAAAAGTGCTTAAGTCTTCTTCCTAGTTTTAAATTGTCAAGTCACTTGCACACACATGTGCAGAGTTCAATGAGTTCATGAGAACACCTCCTTTATGCAAGCTTGAATAGGCATAAAATTGCTAACATAGACAATTCTTGTTCAATTTTGAACTAGTGTTGACATTCGGTGTGTTCTTTCATTGATAGTCTCCCTCGCTTTGGTTGCATTTGTTCTTTTTCTTTGGTGAATTTTCCCAACTATTAGTTTTGACGCACTTCCACTTTCAAAAGTGTCACTTTCACATTCATGGCTATCATTCTTGCTCATTTTCACTTTAATAAGTGTCATTTTCATGTTATCTTTTCTCTGGCTTGTGTCTCTTTCATGGTCGTTCGCATTTTTCAAGTGTTATCTTATGTTTTCCTCATGTCGTAGGTATCACTTTTATGATTTTCACTCCTACATGTGTCACACATTTTCACATCACAAAAGATATTTCTAGCACAATATTCTACATTTGATGGTCTTACATATCATTAGAATATGTTTTAGACACATTCCTATAGCTTAGTGCACCTTTTGGTCACATTCGTCACAATTGTCATAACTTGTGTTTTAAGTGTTGCAATATGTTGTTTCAATTGTTGCACTTAGAGATAAGTGTCGCTTTGCTATTGTTTAAAGCTATGATTATTATTCATGAGTCTTGTGTATTCTTCTAACTTGTATTGATGGTTTTATGTGTGTGATCCAAGTCTGATTCATGTTTGGATGCATTTTCCTCTTTTACCCTATCAACCCCACACTTAGCCATTTAAGAGTTGTTCTTGGTCCTTCATCCTAGTGCAAGTTGTGAATCCATTATCCCTCTTAGTGAGGGCAGAGCTCAACCTATCCATGAGCCTCAATTATGAAGTCCTACTCCCAAATATTAGTGTAATAAGTCCCTCTCAAGATCACCCCAAATTTGATACACATTATGAAGCTCCCAATGGCAGTCACTTGACCCTTCTTGCCCATATTGACTCACTACATTGATTTTTGGTTACCTATTCCTTGCATGGACCATAAGGATATCATATATAGCAATATGGATCTCTTCCAATCTTTTTTAATGGAAAAAAATTCAATGCAAAGACCCTCCTATGCTCCTAGTGCAGTGAAAACCCTCCTAGGAAAAGTGGCTTCGTTCCTATGACCTCCCTCAATTAAAATCACACTCCAAATGGTCAAGCACCCAATGTTGGGTCAAACTATGCTATCCTAGGATTAAAATCACATTACAAAGCAACAATGACCCCTTTTTTAATAAAATTGTGCTTTCTTTCAAGCCTCCTCTTCTTTTGAGTGCATGTCACACTCCCGAAGGCTGAAGCCTCACTCTCCCCCCTTCCCCAATGCACTCTACACCCAATCCTTTCTTAAATTATTCCTTTTGAGTGCATGGAACATTAGGGAAGGCTAAAGGAATCCTCCTTTTTGCATTTGACTAGTCAAAGTCCTCATTCCTAGAAATATCCTTTCCCTTTAAGTGCATGCACAGTCATGAAGGTTGAACCTTTCACCTTCCCCGTTTCCCAATAAGCTCATTCACCCTATCCTTCCTAAGACCCTTCCTTTGAGTGCATGACATAGTAGGGAAGGCTAAAGGATGTCTCCCCTCACCCTTGACTAGTCAAACTATGCTTTCAATCCTTCCTCTCTTTTATTTGGAGCACATGGCACAACCTTAAAGCATGAAGCTTTCCACCTTGATCGTTCAACTTCCCCCACCACGCTAGACCAAGGAGAGCCCCTCTTCATAGTGCAAGGCATAGTAAAAATGAACAATGGAGTCTTCCTAATCTATTGGTGATTTTGACTTTTCCCTCCTAATCAGGGCTTCTTATTTTAACCCCCTCATAGGCCTATAATGAGCAGATCATTCCATGAGCTAGGTAGTGATAGAATGTATGTCTTTAAGATTGATATTTCCTCTTCATGAATTATTTTCATTGGTAGGAGTTCCTTCCTAGCAAGAAAAAGTGATAATCAAGAGCAGATAGCAAGGAGAAAGAATAAAGAAACACCTGCAAAGAAGAAGAACAAAATAAATTTGTCAAGAAGACATGAAGTAGATCATGGACCAAGACAGAAAGAAGACAATGCATGATGACTTAGGAGATTCTGATAGTGATCAAAGCCCCTTTGGATGGTGGAGGGTAAGAAAAAAGTGGATTCATGAAGATGAAGTGTATATCATATCTACCATCAAGAATGCAAGATGAAGCAACAAGAAAGACAATTTAACATTTCCACCTCATCATAAGTTCCATGTCATCATTGTCAAGTTGTAACCTGTACAAGTGTCATCAAAATATTCAATATGTGTCCATGTGTCATGCCACATCCTCATGTGGAATGTCACAATGTATTCTCAAGAAAAGGAAAAAATGTAATGTGTTTAAGTCTATGAGTCATATGTGGAATATGAAAAGTCACTTAGTCATGTATGGAAAATTGTCTTTAGGAGAAGTCCAAAGGTTATAATAGAAGTCCAAGAGTCATGAGGGTAACTCAAGATCCATGAGAATGTGAAAGGCCATTCCTCTTGTCATAAAAGGAACCTTATAACTCAAGTAATATCCTTCTGGAGGCTTATGATTTGGTGAGCCAATCTTATATTCTCTATGTGGCATAGGAGATAAAACTATTCTTTGGAGAAGCAAGAAGTGACTTAATGTTCCACTACTGGAACTAGTGCCTCCCCATTGTAACTATGTACTTGGGTATTTCACATAAATTAATTTCAATGAGCCAACACATTTTCATGCATGTATCACAAATGCTTTAGGACTATTCTTGGGATGTTTATGATATATTTGTGTTCATATATACTGGAGAAGTTGAACTATTTTGGTTGCTTTGATACTTATCTTGTTGAATGTGTGTTGTATTCAATTAACATTCATTGTGTGAACTATTTTTCTAATGAATCCTTTTATGCTCTCATGTGTCTCTCTTAGGTTAGTACTATTACTTCCTTCTAGAGACTCACTTTTGTGTTCCACTCTTGAAGGCCTCCTTTTACACATTACAATTGGTGTTTCATAATGTCAACTTGTTTGTTTTTTCAAGGTTTATGTATACAATCTATTATGTTATTCGTTGAAACCAAGATAAACCTTTGTGTTATGGTGGGTGGATCGATACTCTAGATGGGTCTCCTACTCCAAACAATGTGTGGTCTAATTGGGACTTCACATCGGGGAGACCCCTTGTATGTTGGTGTTATCTAGCACCATTAACATATCCTTATTTAGATGAATAAAATATTAAATGTAAGAACTTTGTATGAGATAATGACCAATGTACCTCATGGTTGCTGACCTACCTTAATTAGAAGAGCATGCTAGTTAAGTGGATTAGCTAACTGGTGAGTGGGTGAGAGGCATACGAGAGGCTATAACTTGAGGATCATGTGAGGTTACATGTTGGAAATCCACATTATGGGAGGATTTTTTTTCTCCTATGGTTGTCCCTACATATAAACAAGCCCCAACTTCATCACAAAAACCATAAGTTTTTGATAAATATTTCGGTCAGGACTAGATTTAATGAGAGGTTTTGAACTCAATAATTTGGTAAAAAAGGGAATTTCATGCTCCATGTCATGAAATTCACAATTGACTATGATCTTGATTTAACAAGGGAGAGAACTGAAATACATATTCAAAATCAAAATACAGGGATACAACAAAACTGAACTTTAATTAATAAATAGAAATGTTAAAACTGTTTACATGCAGAATGAAAGAAAACTAGCTCAAACGTTTGTAGCTTATCTTTGAGAATATATGTGATGGATACAATCCTTCTAAACTATGTTACAATGAGGCTCAAAGGCCTTTTTATCATGAGAAACATTAAGAAACCCTAAACATCCAAAACCCTAACCATAGGAGATGAAGTGCCAAAGGCTTATAGGACCTGATGGGGTAAGTTGGAATGTTGATCTAGGTGGATATTGTTGGCCACTTTCCTATTCCACTTGAATGACCAACAATGTTCCCTTTTAGTTTCCTATTTTCCAACACAATTTCCTATTTCGACAATTTTCCATTTTTGGCAGTTTTTCGGGTCCTAAACTTGTAGAGGTGTTTTGAGGCCCTAAAAGGCTTTTTTTTTTTCTTTTTTCTTTTTAATGGAAATGAGAAGATGTGAGACATAGAATATATTTGTACTCAAAAGTTGTTTTCCTTAGATAGAACTTTCTAAAAAGTTATCATGCACACCAAATATAGATTGTACGCCAAAGTTACGAACCCGGGAAGTTGATGTTACAACTATCTCCATTAGGGCCCACAAGGTTTTAGCGCTCATCTCCTAAGGTTAGGTTTTTGGATGTTTAGGGTTTCTGTTTGTTTCTTCATGATAAAACTACCTCGGATCCTTATTGTAACTCATTTCCTTATTGTAACTCATTTCATAAGGCATGTAGTCATCACATCTCTTCTTAGAGATAAACTACCATTGCTTGAGCTAGTTTGTTTTGATAATGCATGTAAAAAATTTTCAACATTTTCTATTTATTAATTGAAGGTCTGTTTCACTGTATATCTATTTTTTTTTGTTTAAATATGTATTTAATTTCATTCCTTCATAAATATAGGTCAAACTTCAACTTCTTGAGGTTGTAACTTTGACATATGATCTCCATTTGGTACGTACAGTAACCTCTTAAAAAAGATCTATCTTAGGAGAATGAAGAATTATGCTAGACTATGACATTTCTTAATGGTTATGTCATATTATGATATTTTTGTTGACGTATGTGAAATCACTATATTCATGGGTTCAAAAGTTATACTGCATTTGCAACATTTATTGAATTGACCATATTTAACATTAAAAAATTGACTAGAAAGAAAATATATATTCATAAATTCTTAATACAATTATATAATTATAATTATATTAATATTTTTTTAAATATAATATACTTTAAATTGATTTTAAATATAATTATTTTTTAATAAATTATGTAAATCTATTTAAAAGAAATTTAATCAAATAAAATTATTTAATTAAATTATTATTATTATTATTTTTATAACTCAAACCGTTATTATTTAGTAAGACTAGGCTGCTTTATTTTTATTTTTATTTTCTCCATAAAACATGCTTGTAAAGATTTATCCTCACAACCCTATATACCTTTACCATTTAAGCTCAACTTCTTTGACAATAAAAAAGATATATTATTTATTTAAAAAATAAAATTTATTAAAATTAAAATAATTAAAATTAATTTTATAATATTCTTTTGTTGAATGAAAAATTATATGATTTGAAAATCAATTTTCATGATTTAAAATACCATATGAAAATATAAAAATGAAATGTGAGAAAAATCTTTATGCTTTCAAAGATGTTTGCTTTTACCTTCTCCTTATCAAAAGAAATTCTCGTTAACGGGGAATAACCTCCGTATGATTATATTAAAAAATATCTTGTTTGCAAATCGAAGGTGCAAAGAACTCCTCACACCAAAAAATAAATAAATATTGAAAAGAGGTCTATGGTTTCATGTTGTTTTACTGCACATTTTCATGGTCAATATTGAAAAGAAATCTCTTGTTTTCATTCATTTTAAGAAACCGAGGTTTGTTTTCATGGTCAATATTGGGAAGGGATTTTTTTTCCATTATTTTTAGTGTGTTGTTTTATTATTTTAAGAATATTTTAGATTTTGGAATGAGGTGAAGTTAAACTATAGATATTAGTTTTTCGGATTAATTACATTGTTAGAATTTGGTCGATTTTTTGAACCAATTAATGTGGTTTATCCTTGGAACAAAGGTGAGAAATCAATTGATCTAAGTGAATTAATTTGTTAATTTGTTTAATAATTTAGTTAGAAACTAGCTACTATATAATAATTAAATATTTCATCTAGATAATATAAATTGATTATTTAACCATATCAAATCTTATAATAACATTATCTAAAATAATTGATTTTTATAGTTTGTTAGGGTTTGACTAATCAAATGGTTTAATATTTCGTTTGAAACTAGCTATATATAATAATTAAAATATTTTATTTCCATATCATATATTGATTATTTAAGTTAAAAATTATAAAATTTAGTTTTATTTATTAAATTTGGAAAAAATCTAAAATTTTATAATAGAATTAAATTTGGTATTTTCACTATTAAATTACAAATATTAACTTTTGTTTCTATTCATTAAATTTGAAAAAAATAAATTAAATTAAATTGAAAAATAATCAAAAAAATAATGAAATTAAATTAAATACTTATATCATTAAACTACACATCATTGAACTTTAATTTCTATTCATTAAATTTGAAAATAGTCTAAAAATTTATAATGAAATTAAATTCAATATTTTCATCATTAACCTACAAATCCTTAAAAACTTGGCTAAAAACTAATTATTAAAAAAATTGAAGTGGACAAATGTCTTTCTGAAATTAAATTCAATGCTTTCCCATTAAACTACAAATAGCTTTGCTAAAAACTAATTATCAAAAAAAATTGAAGTGGCAAATGTCTTTCTGGAATTAAATTCAATGCTTTCACCATTAAACTACAAATCTTTAAAAACTTCGCTAAAAAATAATTATTAAAAAAAATAATTGAAGTGCCAAATGTCTTTCTTCTTTGGCAGCTAAAAAATAATTATTAAAAAAAATAATTGAAGTGCCAAATGTCTTTCTTCTTCCTGCCAAAGAAAGCTATAGCTTATTTCTATATGTGAATTATTGAATTCTCGATTCCAGTAAATATTGAATAATCAACTAAGAATTAGGATATCGATCTGTGCAATCTAGCATTTCGGAAGGTCGAGAGGAGGAGGAGGCAGAGTGTTCGATTTGCCTGCTCCATTCTCCACGAGAAATGCCATTGTCAGACCTACAATCGAATGGCTGTCTAGATGGCAATGCATCAATCAAGGTACACCATTTCTCAGAAGGAAAAACAGATCGATCACATCAATTTATAGTGATAATTTATTTTGAAAATATTTCGAAATCATATTAACCAAATCAAATTCAATCAATTATTTGACATCTCTCATAAAACACTTACCTGGATTGTTCGCTGTGAATCTTATTGCTGCCCACCCGCCTGTCAACGAGATTGAAGTCAAGCGGATCAATCTCAGGATTATAATTACCGAATCCCTGTCCTATAACATAAAAATCGAACCCATGAATGTGGATCGGATGGCTCTCGATTGTAAGAAGACCTGTACCCTGAAGCACTACTTGCACAGTGCTATTGAATTTGAGAACCTTTACTCGAGTGCCCAACTGCGTTTCTAAGAGACTGGCTGGCAGATTTTGGGAAGTGTAATTGAATGGCAGTGGAGGATTATCTGGAAAATCTTTGGTGAAAACTCCACTGATGTTATAGAACAGAGCTTGCAGCATGGCAAAATTCTGTGGCAAAACGAATGAAAAATTGTTCATGCTTGCCACCAAGCTTTGGCCATTGGGTCCTGCACAGGAATTGCTTGGGCAGCTATGGAGTCCTAATCCAATTGTAATGAGCATCTCCTCGTTGACTGTTTGAGGAACCGAGGCCTTCAGGCTCCTCAGCTTTCTGCTAAATTTGAAAGCAGTTGGGGTATCGTTAAATGCAGGGACGCAAGGCATGACAGGGAGGGAATTCGAATTGGAAGAAGTGGTATCCTCGTCATGGGCCTTGTAATCCAGTGTTGCTGTCGTGGTGGAATTGTTGAATGGAATTCCTGGTGCGCTGTTGTAGACTCGAGCAGCCATGTAGTATTTTCCAGATGATTTTTTGGCCTTGAGGAGCACATCGGTGGTCTGACAAGGTGATATGAGGACTGTTTTGGTTTTGTAGGGTTTCGTGTAAGAGGAGTCCACGGCCACAACGGTCATCTTTTGTTTTGCAATGGTGAAGAATAGTTGGTGATTGAGGGCAGCGTTGACTAATCTCAGAAGATATGTCTTTCCACTCTCAACCGAAACTCCAAAAGTATCTGCACCAAATAAACACAAGTGAATTGCATTGAATTTTACTATATTTATAGAGAAATTTGACAAATTCAATTAGTTTTGACTTTGTGATCAAGAGGAATGATTGTTATTTTTCTCACTTGGATTCAGTTGGTTGGTTTTTTCTACATGCTCTACAAAAGTGGAGGAGCGAGGCCTCTCCAATATAAGGAATTCCACAAGAACACGGAATGATGTAAACACCTTTCCCATCCTTAGGGTCATTGTTAGGATGGACCACTTTCATCATTGTAAATTTAGGGAGGCCTTAAAAATTGAAAAGACACCTGTTAATTTAAATAGAGATGATGGTTAATGTATCAACAAATGCTCAATGGTGTGTTCTGCGGGTTTTTCGGATCTGGGAGAAATGGAGTTCGCACTGAATATGTAGCAGCTAACAATGAAGAAATGCTTCCTCGGGGCTTCTCTTGTCAAATCCAGCGGCCTGGTTTGAATCGCCTCGCAGGAAATTTGATGGCTGTAACATGGTAAAGATGAGGGTGCAAGCATTCAAGATCAGACTTGAAAGGAAATCGAAAAACATCAATGACGACTACTACATGGCGATTACTGTTGCCGACTATCTGCAAGCAAAGGAGGGGAGATATCCAAGATGAGATCAAAGCCTTTATACTGTTGGGAGAATAGATCTCGGGCCACGGGCAGTGCTAAGGCATGGATCTGGAATAAGATCAACCTTTTTTGCCGCAGATTTTTCTTTCCACAAGTCAGACGCAGCTAGGATCCTCAAGGTATGGCCACTCCACAACCTTGCTCATATGATCAAGGCAGAAATCGGTTGCATCAAGCCTTCAACGGCCAGGAACAAGTGCCCAGCGAAAACCAAGGGGCCAGCAGGAAAGCATGACAACTTCTCAATGCCTGCACCCTAGTGGAAGGGAATCTGGCACCAAGACCAGGTCTTGCTCCATAGACCTGATGCAGATTTGATCGAGTCGGATCTGGAAAATGGGGCAGATTTGGAATTAATTGAGCAGACTATGTTAAGGGTCAATAGGATTGTCAAAGCTGACCTGGAGAGGCTAGCCAGGGTTCTGACAGATGAACGGGAGTGACATTGGCTGGTGGAGCTCTCGAAGAAAGCTAAGGGTGTAACCAAGAAGCAGAGGATGTTGAGTGCAAAGACCACTCCTGAACTCTGTAAGACATTGGGGGCAAGATTAATCGGCAACCCTAGTGTTGCTGAGATGATTCCCAATCGCTTCCAAATCTTCGTTAGAACACCCAAAGGGAACTCAACATTGATCTGGGCTTATGCTACAGATAGTGTAAGAGATCTTAAAAACAACATTGCCAATCAGATCGACTACCTGGCTGGCAAGAAACACCTATTAATAGGGGGAAGATCGCTACAGGACTTCAGATCCATAAAGGATTACAACACTAAGCCAGGATCTACAATCTTCCTCAATTTGAGACTACGAGGAGGTGCAGCAATCAGCAAACCAACAGAAGGAGGCAGCGGATCTAAATCAAATCACATCCCAGATCCATTCCAGCAACACAAAAGTGAAGGAACATCTTACACGCATATTTTACAAGGGGGAAAATCTTCTCCAAAAGCTCCAAAACAAGTTGGAACAGAACCAAGCCCATACATAGTGGAGCAATTGCAGCACACTCCAGAACTAACAATCGATACAGCAGAAGTAGAGAAGGTATGTAACAACTAGGAAAAGCAAGCCATCATATGCCATTTTAACATATTTTGGCCCAAACCCTTTGATCTGTTTCATTGGATTCTCACAAAATGGTCTCTGCACTGTGAGATCCATCTCTGCTCCAAAGGCTTTTCATAGTCAAATTTCAATCACCAGAAGTCAGAGATGTTGTGATTCAAGAAGGACCTTGGTTCTGGGGATTTTTGGGTCTTTTTATCACTCCATGGTTCCCATAATTTGATGCAAACACTTTCGTTGTTTCTAGGATGCCTGTATGGGTTCATCTTCACATTCTCCCTTCATTTCTGGGATCAAAAGGTACTAGCAAGCATAGGAAACTCCGTAGGCAGATATATCAAAATGGATACACAAAGAATAGAAGAAAGAATTTTTACTTTCGCATGCATATGCGTGGAAGTAGACCTCAGTAAAGGATTATCGGGAAGCATAAAACTGAAACACAAAGACCACATCTGGATGCAGTCATTAGACTATGAAAATACAACTTTCAGATGCAGAATATGTCGGCAAACTGGACATCTCCAAAATGCATGTCTGGAATACAAAAAGAATAGCCGCAGAAAGAAGAAAACCGACAGCCAACAAAAGGGACGGAATTTCACCCATCTAGATTCGGAAGAGGAGGAAGAGGATGAAGAGGAAGAACCTAGTCCAAATGAAAGCATCCAAACAGAAACACAGAAGCCTTCTACACAAGAGACCATGGAATCACAGTTCGGAAAGAATCCAAATACAATGGAAATCAGTGGAACCAAAAGGCAGAATCATCAGACACCTCAGATTCAGACAAAAAAAACCCGACCTAGCGAAAAAAATCCACTTCAACTTGTTCCCATAACCCCATCCCAAGGAGAATGGTGAAAGGTCGAGAAGAAAAAGGGGAGGAAGTCATGAACCCCCAAGTTTAGCTCCTCTGTTCTCGCTGTGGTCATTTTCACATGAAGTTTTGTTTTTATTTTTTGCCTTTTATTTTCTTGTTGCTGCTCACCATCTTTGACAGGCACTGGCCCAAAATTTTCCTCATATGAGGAGGTCGTGCATATGCTCAGTGATTTTCTCTACTTGTTTTTA
Source organism: Pinus taeda (assembly GCA_000404065.3). Lineage (NCBI taxonomy): Eukaryota > Viridiplantae > Streptophyta > Pinopsida > Pinales > Pinaceae > Pinus > Pinus taeda. Next base: position 259,262 of record APFE030578393.1, read on the forward strand.
GCTGGACTAATTTCTCTCCAATGAGCTTTATGATTCGCAAATTATAGAGCAAAATGAATGCTTCGGTATATACTATGTAACTTTTTATCCTGGTAATAAAAAGTTCTATTTTTTTCTTTGGAAAAAAATCAACAAATGCTCGATTCCTGGGCTTTTTTCCTAAATATTTATTTATTTATTTACTCTCTTATATATTATATATATATATATATTAATTTTTTTTCTTTCTCTGTAATTTATAAGTATCTCAATCTTATTTCTATTTATAAATATTACTAACCATTTTTAATATTCGGTATTCCCCTAAACAATATTATTGTCACTTTTTAATATTATTTATATTTTTTATAATATTATTAATCTTCTTTTATTTATTAAATAAACTTTCTTAAATTTTTTTAATTAAACCATTACTATTAATACTATATATATATATAATATTCATTAATAAGGTTATAAGGGGTTAAAAAAAGTTTTAATAAAAATTAATTATTTATATATATCTTCTTATTTTATAATATTATTTAAAATAAAAATCAATAAAAAAAAAAAACTTTAAATTATTTAATTTATTTCTCTTACTTTTTTTTTTCAGAACCTTCTTAATCTAGTTAACAATTTTCTAAATCTATTTACCTCATATTATCTTGAAGATGAACCACACTGGCTAGTAATCTATTTACCTCATATTATCCTGAAGATGAACCACACTTGCTGGTTCGAAATACATTGATGAGAATATCTCTTATGTCATTTTTTTTCCCAAAAATGTTGTTAAAATTATTATGGATCACAGAAGTCTTAACTAAAAAATGTCACAATATGTTTCTAAATAGAAGTTAAATGTTTGAGAATGTTTTCAATCATATTGTATTAAACATGTTTACAACTAGACAAATACTAAATCTCATGGTTTATTGAAAGCTAGAATTTAGATGTAGCTTGGTCAAAGATGTCACAATGTGTTTCTAATTTATGTTTTGGAAAATTTTAAAGGTTTGAGATAGCTTTCCAACCACCTTGCTCTTTAGCATGTTGAGAAGTATGTAGCATGTTGAGAAGTATGTAAACTAATGGTTTAATCAACACTAGAATTTTGATGTTGCATAGTTAGAAATGGACAAAGATGTCAGAATGTGTTTCTAAATTCTGCTTTGAAAGAGTTTAAAGCTTTGAGAGGGTTTTCCAATCATCTTGCTCTTGAACATGTCAATACATAAATATGGAAGTTAAAGTGTGGTACTTGGATGATAAAAAAATAGAAATGAAGAAATACTATCACTCTTATTTTCATGAAGAGTGATGCCAAAAACAAAAGCATAAAATGTTTAAATTGTATTTCTAACTCACCCAATCTACCATTCCAATATTTGTTTACCAAAACTTTATAGAACTCATTAAACAATATGCAAAAACAAATGCATAAAATATTTAAATTATATTTCTAATTTCAATATAAAAGGTATAGATGGTATTCCTAATCTCAGCACGAAAGATATTTAGTATTATGTCAGTTTTTATCAAAACTTTATAGAACTCATCAAACAATATATGCCAAAAACAAAAGCATAAAATGTTTAAATTGCCACATTCAAAATTGTATTTCTATTTTTTCAACATGAAAGATATCAGTATAATATCAGTTTGTCATATACGTTTTGGAGGTTAATTTACATAGTGTTTTAAAGAAATTTATTCAAATCATTTATTTGATTTATATAATCAATCAGAGATTTTTCAAAATGCTAAATGATCGATTTATATTGAAAAACACATAATAAAAAATACAATTCAACCAAAAAAAATGTTTTACGGGATTGAAAAATCTCCAAAACCAAACAACATCATATCATTTTTACCATCTATAAATATTATAGAAAAACCATTTAATACTATAAAAAACATTGGATAATTCCAATTGTATAAAAAAAAAATGTTAAAAATAAAATAAAAATTCCAAGCATGTAACATTATATTAAATTTCTGCTGGTTTTTATCTGATGCCATTCGTATGGAATTTTAAACATATACTACTGGATGGCGATATTGTCTTTCTACTGGTTTTGGACTTCAATTCTCAGTAATTTACGTTTGTAGGATTCATATGAAATTTTAAGTATATACCATTGGATGGTGACATTGCATTTGGACTGGTTTTCGACTTCAACTCTGGGAGTGTCACCTTCGTGGATATAAATAGTCGGACCAGGAAATTGTCCATTCAGTGTCACTATACTCTGTTCATTGCATAGGCGTTTCACTTTCTGAGCTCCAACCTGTAACAAGAAAGACAATGAACATACTCATCAACTGGACACGTTTAGAATGCCAAAGGTGAGTTTTACAAAGATAAACGGATATTTTTTAGTTTAATTTGTTTAAAATTTAGAGATTTCTGAATCACAAATTTGAGTTGTAAACTCTCTACTATCTTAGTGTTTGAGTGGTTTTTTAAGGCGCTGAGTCCATATATCTAATTAAAAACTCATTTTAAACAATAAAAATTAAAATTTCATCACGTGCAAACTTATTTAGAGTGCAAATTATAGTTTGTTATCTTTTATTGTTTAAATTGTATATTTAAATGCTAAATGAGTATACATAGGACCAGATAAACTTTTTAACCATAAAAACATAATTTTTTCATGATATACACTTAATTTTTAAAAAATTATCTATAATAGATATGTAATTTACATTAAATTATTTCACATCAAGACATTCTATCACAGAGATTAAAATAGTTTTTATTTAATATTATTTTTAAGTATATATTAAATATTAATTTTTTATTAAAAATATTATAAAGATAAGCACTTCAAAATTTTTTTTTTATATACAACATTAAAATGTTTTATTTTAACAACTAAATTTTTTATTCTATATAGATATATATAGAGTTGATATTGACATAAATTTGTTAACATAAATCTTCAAATAGTTTATTTACATCTCTGGTTGAAATATTTTTGGAAATTATAAGATTTAAATATCTTGTAAGAGAGTCACATAAAAAGATTAGTCGTCCATGCGTTTAGAACTAACTAGGACAAGTTGAAGATCCAATCTGAGCGACCAGTTAAATAAGGACATCAGGCCATAGCAGGCCATTCCAACAGCTATATTTTTCGAATAATGGATAAGCAA
>APFE030578393.1:271128-289406 GCA_000404065.3 Pinus taeda
TACTAAAAGGGTGTATTTTAACATATTTATTTATATAAATAACAATATTTTAAAAGATAAAAATGTGTGAAAATTTGATTTAAATGGACGAACCAAAAAATATCTGTTATAGAGTTTTGAGAATCCAGCCTTTTAAATTATCTAATGAGTCCATCATCAAAGGATGTGTCAGTACATATTCTAGAGATTTTAATGATTTATCCAAAAGTTGTATTTAAAATATATATAGAATTCTAATGGACAATTTAAATTCGTGAGCAGCAGTTTGTTACAGTGCGTTGACACTATCAGATTTGGTTTACACATCCTTCTTAAGATTCTACTGACATGTTCATAGATTTCTGGTTTTCCAATAGTCTGGCCTGATGGACATGGAGACGTTTTGAAAGCCAGAGGTGTATAAAGATAAACAAATAACCTCGTGTATATATATAGAGCTGTGTATAATGTGCTATATATATATACTAATTTAGGGATTTGATTTAGTGTATTTATTTTAGGTTTTCGAGTTTTTTTTGGTTTAATTTGTTATAAATTTTCCACTATCATTTTAGTGATTTTAGTGTTTTAGTGAGTTTTAAGCGGCTAAATTCATATATGTAATCAAAAACTCATTTTAAACAACAAAAATTAAGATTAAAAAATCATTTTTGCTTTTTCCCTTTAATTTAGCTACATAGATCCATCTTAAGTACATATATAAGATGAGTGAAGAGGATCAAATTTCTTCACATGCAAACTTATTTAGAGGGCGAAATACAATGTCTTTTCTATTATTTAAATTGTATATTTGAATGCTAAATGAGTATATATAGAACCAAATTAATGTTTTAACCATAAAACTTAATTTTTTCATGATATATACATAATTTTTTAAAACGATCAATAATAGATACAGAATTTACATTAAAATATTTCACATCAAGACATTCTATCACACAAATTAAAATGTTTTTTTTTCAATATATTTTTAAGTATATGTCAATATTAATTCTTATTAAAAAAAAAATATTGATAAACCACATTCAATTTTTTTTATATACAACATAAAAATGTTTTATTTTAAATAAAATTTTCTCTCTCTCTCTCTCTCTCTCTCTCTCTCTCACACACACACACACACACACACACACTATAGATTAGAAGTTGACAATTGACATAATTGTTTAATACATACCAATCTTCAAACAGTTTAATTTACAATCTCTTGGTTGAATATTTTTGAAAAATTATAAGATTTAAAATATTATATTTTATAAAAAAAATTACTTCTATTCATTTTTATTCATACAATAAACACTTATTTTTCTATTCAAACATGTTTTATTTTTATCTTTATGTTAGAAAAGAACGGATGGAACATAAACTTACATCATCCCTTAACTAGCTATAGAATAAGCCTCCTAGACTCAACAATAATTTGATGAAATTTATTTAACCTTTAACATTATTTTTAAACAATTCTATAAACTTTTATATTGTTAGAGTTAAAATTACATTTTTTCTTAATATAAATTAATAATTAAAACTATAATTTTATTAAGATCCAAACTTAAAAAAAAAAATAATATATATAAAATCAAAAACTCATTTTATTAAACATTGTAACATTAAGAGAGTTGACCATGGTTAACATTAGAAGGTTGACTTCAACATTATCTTGTAATACTAAGAGTTTGATAATTATAAAGGCTTATGTGCTAATGTGATATTTCTCAAGGATTATATTGGATTACGACATTTCTCAATGGGTATGTTACATTGCAAAGTTCATTTTGTTTTACTTATATTAAATAATCATGTTCTTGAATGGTTAGATCACATTACAACATTCATCAAGGATTATGATATATTGTGATACTCCTAAATGGTTATGTTGTTGGATATTGATGTTTATGTCACATTGTGGTGCTCATTTTTGTTCGAACTACTATGTTCCTTCACATTTTTTTTCAACCTCCCATTCTTCTAGGATTATGATGCATTACAATGGACCAAAGTTGACTTCAATATTATATCACATTGCAACATTAAGAGGTTGCTATTTATAACATTTATTACTTAATCAAATTTATTTTTATTTGATCTTTGCATATCTTCATTCTTATGCTTGAAATTCCTTATTACTTGACATGACGTATCTATATCTTTTAATGAGGAAATTTATGAGTTTTTCTTATCATTAAATTTATTTATTCAATACTACAGTGTAATGTTAAAAAAAATTATTAGCTATAATTGAACATGATAGAACATGCTTGACTTTGGTTGAACATGGTTGACCATAGTTGATTTTGGTTGATTTCAGTTGGCCATGTTTGAACATTATGGGTCATGGTTGACTATGATTAGTCATGATTGACTAACATTCTGATATATGTCTTGATTGACTTATGTTGAATTGCCATATTATACAATGGTTATATTGGATTACAATGTTCCTCAATGATATGCAATGTCAATTTGTTGTGTTCTTGAATAATTATGTCAAATTGCAATGTTCATGAAACATTATATTGCATTGCAACATTCATGAAGAATTATGCTAGACTATGACATTTCTCAATGGATATGTCATATTATGATATTTTTGATGACTTATGTGAAATCACTATATTTATGGGTTCAAAAATTATGCCACACTTACAATATCTATCGAATTGACCATATTTAGCATTAAAAATTTGAGATTAACATATTATCACATTACAACATAAAAAAATTCACATTATACATATTAAAAAAACATTAAAATGTAAATTTATTTTTATATAAATTTTAAAATATTTGCATTCTTAAATTTAAAACTCTTTATGAATAAGCTAACTTGATATTTTAAAGATTTTAATTATAATATCTAGCACTTATTAATATATTTGGGTCTCAATAAAAAGGGTCATTGCATTGTTGGTAGAAAAATATTCCATTCATAAATTTTTTAATACAATTATTATAATTATAATTATATAATATTTTTTAGTATAATTTAATGATTTAAATACCATGTTTTAATAATTAGTAAATAAATTTAATCAAATAAAAATATTTAATAAAACTATTAATTTTTTTTTAATAACTAAATAGTTATTCATTAGTAAAACTATTTATAGGTTTCTTTCTTTAAATTTATCAAATAAAACATGTTTGTAAAGATTTGAATTCATTACAATATGTTTTAATTTGAACTCTACCATAAAGATTTTATTTCTAAAAATTTGAATTCATTACCTTATTTTTCAATTTAAACTCCTCACAACCATATATACCAAATTTAAATAAAACATGTTTGTAAAGATTTGAATTCATTACAATATGTTTTAATTTGAACTCCTACTATAAAAATCTAAAAATTTGAATTCATTACCTTATTTTTCAATTTAAACTCTTCGCAACTATATATACCTCTACCACTTAAGCTCAACTTCTTTGAAAACAAAAAAATTATCTTATTTATCTAAAATTAAAATTATTAAAATTAAAATAATTTAATTTAATTTTATAAATTTTTTATGAATATATAATTTGAAAAATCAAAATTTTCATAATTTAAAATACCATATGAAAATATAAAAATGAAATGTGAGAAAAAACTTTATGCTTTCAAAGATGTTTGCTTTTACTTTCTCCTTATCAAAAGAAATTCTCGTTAACGGGGAATAACCTCCGTATCATTATATTAAAAAATGTCTTGTTTGCAAATCGAAGGTGCAAAGAACTCCTCACACCAAAAGTATAAATAAATATTGAAAAAGGGTCTCTGTTTTCATTAAATCCGAGTGGGTTGTTTTACTGCACATTTCCATGGTCAATATTGAAAACAAATCTCTTGTTTTCCTTCATTTTAAGAAACCGAGGGTTGTTTTCATGGTCAATATTGAAACAATTTTTTTTCCAATTTTTTTAATGCATTGGGTTATTTTACTATTTTGAGAATATTTTAGATTTTGGAATAAAGTGAAGTTAAATTATAGATATCAGTTTTTCGGATTAATCATATTGTTAGGATTTGGTCCACATTTTGCGGATTAATCACATTGTTAGGATTTGGTCCACGTTTCAAACTAACTAATGTGATTTATCCTTAGGACAAAGTGAGAAATCAATTGATCTAAGTGAATTAATTTGTTAAATTGTTTAATAATTTAGTTAAAATCTAGCTGTTATATAATAGTTAAATATTTCATCTCGAAAATATAAATTGATTATTTAATAATACCAAATTTTATAATAATATTCTAAATAATTAAGTTTTAATAGTTTGCTTATAGTTCATTAATCAAATGGCTTAATATTTAGTTTGAAACTAATTAAATATATTATTTCAATTTCATAAATTGATTATTTAAGTTAAATTATTAAATTTAGCATTTATTCATTAAATTTGAAAAAATTCCAAAATTTTATAATGGAATTATTAAATTTCAAATAATATAGCTTTTGTTTCTATTCATTAAATTTGAAAATTTTCCAAAAATGTATAATGAAATTAAATTCAATAATTATATCATTAAACTACACCTAATTTAACTTTAGTTTCCATTCATTAAATTTGAAAATAATCCAAAAATTTATAATGAAATTAAATTCAATACTTTCATCATTAAACTACAAATCCTTAAAATCTGGGCTAAAAACTTATTATTAAAAAAAATTGAAGGGGCAAATGTCTTTCTGAAATTAAATTCAATGCTTTCACCACTTCGCTACAAATCCTTAAAAACTTTGCTAAAACCTAATTATTAAAAACAATTGAAGTGGCAAATGTCTTTCTGAAAATAAATTCAATGCTTTCACCATTAAGCTACAAATCCTTAAAAACTTTGCTAAAAAAATAATTATTAAACAAAAATAAAAGTGGCAAATGTCTTTCTGCTTCCTGCCAAAGAAAGCCAGAGCTTATTTCTATATGTGAATTATTGAATTCTCGATTACAGTAAATAGTGAACAATCAACTAAGAATTAGGAAGGTCGAGAGGAGGAGGGGGCAGAGTGTTCGATTTGCCTGCTCCATTCTCCACGAGAAATGCCATTGTCAGACCTACAGTCGAATGGCTGTCTAGATGGCAATGCATCAACCAAATTCCTGTTACACAACATGCGAAAATCAAGAAGTTAAAAAAAAAAAAAAAATAAGAAGAGAGAATTTAAACTCTGAAATTATCTCAACTAGTAGTTGTGCATTTGAGTGTGCAGATTTTTGCAATTAGAATTTATGTTGCAGATATATTTAACTTTGTTAATAAAAAAAAAAAAAAAAAAAATTGTGTATTTTGATTGAAACGGTAAATATTCACCTATCATGGTACAGTTTATTTGTTTTTGGTGAAAAGTGGAGCATCTACCTAAATTTTTAGTTATTTCTCAGAAAGAAAAACAGATTCAAGATCATTTATTTTGAAAATATTTCAAAATCTTATCACTTAAACCAAAATCAATTATTTGACATCCCTCACAAAACACTTATCTCGATTGTTCGCTGTAAATTTTATTGCTGCCCACCCGCCTGTAGGAACTGCAATGGTGTTTCGCATCTGAGGGTCAACCAGGTTGAAGTCAAGCGGATCAATTTCAGGATTATAATTACCGAATCCCTGTCCATAACATAAAATTCGGACCCATGAATGTGGACCGGATGGCTCTCAATTGTAAGAAGACCTGTACCCTGAAGCACTACTTGCACAGTGCTATTGAATTTGAGAACCTTTACTCGAGTGCCCAACTGCGTTTCTAAGAGACTGGCTGGAAGATTTTGGGAAGCGTAATTGAATGGCAGGGGAGGATTATCTGGAAAATCTTTGGTGAAATCTCCACTGATGTTATAGAACAGAGCTTGCAGCATGTTAACATTATGTGGCAAAACGAATGAAAAATTGTTCATGCTTGCCACCAATCTTTGGCCATGGGTCCTCCACAGTAGTTGTTTGGGCAGCTATGGAGTCCTAATCCAATTGTAATGAGCATCTCCTTGTTGACTGTTTGAAGAATCGAGGCCTTCAGGCTCCTCAGCTTTGTGCTAAATTTGAAACCAGTTGTGGTATCGTTAAATGTACGGAGTGTAGTTCTAATAGGTGAATGAATAAAGAATGAAGATTATATAGTTATATATTGATCAAGAAAGAAAAAAATATAATTAATAGTAAAACTGAATTCACACACTCAAGAAACAATATAGGATTTACATGATAAAACCTTCACAAGAGTGTCAAGGAAACATCCATCGGGCAAGGGATTTGAATCTCTATTAATTCAACAATGATTTTCCACAATTATATTTCTCGGGCATTCAGCAGTTTTATACAAGTCTCCATCGTTACATAACTGCTATTTCGGTATAAAACTAACTAGTTACATTTCTATTTCGGTATAAAACTAACTAGTTACATTTTTACCCAAATTTACATAATTCGTTGTCAAACTTCCAACAAATTCCACCTTAACAACAATTTTCCTAATCCCTTGTCATTGCCCATTCATTATCTTTTCAGCAAGCCAAGAGAAGCTAAACACCATCATAGCTTTTCTACTGTAACTGGCTTTGTGAATATGTCTGCACAATTCTCTCGCGCATGGACCTTTTGAAGAGCTACATTTCTGCCATCGATCACATGTCTCAGAAAATGATACCTTACATCAATGTGCTTGGTTTTGCTGTGATAAGCAGGATTTGTAGCTAAATGAATAGCACTTTGATTGTCACAAAGTACATTTCCTTTCTCTTGCGTTCTTCCAATCTCATCGAGCAGGCACTTTAACCAGATTGCTTCTTTACTAGCATCTGAAGCAGCAAATATATTCTCCTTCGGTAGTGGACAATGCCACTGTTTCTTGAAGCTTTGACATCCAAATAATTTCTCCACCTCCAAGTCACCTGCATAGTAAGCATCTACATATCCGCAGACTGATATTTCACTACCATTAAAGACGATGCAATGGTCACTTGTGCCTCTTAGATATCGAAGCACCCATTTCACTGTTTGCCAATGTTCTTTACCTGGATTTGTTGTGACCCTGCTGACAACTCCAACTGCATGTGAAATGTCAGGTCTTGTAGATACCATCGCATACATTAAGTTGCCTACAACATTTGCATATGGTACATGAGATATATATTGCTTTTCTTCATCAGTTCTAGGACTCAAAACTGAAGAAAGCTTAAAATGGGAAGCTAGTGGAACATTAACATGTTTCACATTGTTCATAGAGAACTTTTCAAGTACTTTCTCCACATACTTTTGCTGTGATAACCAAAGCTTACCATTTTTCTTGTCTCTGTGTATCTCCATGCCCAAGATATTTTTTGCTACTCCAAGATCCTTCATATCAAACGTCCTAGAGAGTTGAGCCTTTAACCTGTTGATCTCTTCCATGCTTTTTCTTGCAATAAGCATATCGTCAACATATAAAGCTAAGATAATGAATATGCCATTGAAATTTTTGAAGTATACACAATGATCATACTCACTTCTTATAAAGTTCTGGCTCACCATGAAGGAATCAAACTTCTTGTACCATTGTCTAGGAGACTGCCTCAGACCATACAATGATTTCCTGAGCTTGCAAGCTAATCTTCTGTTGTGACCTTGTACAAAACCTTCTGGTTGTTCCATATATATCTCTTCATTCAAATCACCATGTAGAAAAGTTGTTTTAACATCTAACTGTTCTAACTCAAGATTAAGTAACACAGCTAGTGCCAACACAGTATGAATAGAAACAAGTTTTACAACTGGAGAAAAAATCTCATGAAAGTCTATACCTTCAACCTAAGAATACCTTTTTGCTACCAGTCTTGCCTTGTACCTTTCGATACTTCCATCAAATTTCCATTTCAGTTTGAAGACCCACTTGCATCCAACAACACTTCTCCCTTCAAGAAGCTCTACAAGATCCCAGGTATTGTTCTTAGCTAAAGAATCCATTTCTTCTTCCATAGCCGTTTTCCATTTTTCGCTATCTGTATCATCTACTACTTCCTAATAACAAGAAAGTTCCCCATCTTTAGTAATCAAAGCAAAATATGAAGTAGAATCTTCATACCTTTTGGGAGTTTTTCTTTCCCTTGTAGACCTACTTAGAGTGACTCATTGTTGAACTGGTTCAGAAGCTTCAATGGCTTCCTTTGTGTCTTCAACACATTTTCTCCAAAATTCTCTCCTTCCTTTTAAGTGTCACCAAAAGGTCTAGCCTCCAACTGAACTCATTGATTTGGCGATACCTATTCTTGTTCAATGCTTTCAACATTTGACTTTAAAAAAGAATATTCATCACATGTTACATCTCTACTAATGATTATCTTCTGCAATGTAGGATCCCACAACCTGTATCCTTTCACTACATAGTTATACCCAACAAAGACATAACATTTCGATTTTGGATCTAATTTTGAACGCTGATTTTTAAGAACATTCAAATGTTCTGCAACTTTTGAACCTTCTTTCGTTCGAAGACTATACAACTGCCTTTTCAGATAAATTCTATTGGTTAATGACTTTGTCATATAGAGTTTTTCCAGTTTTTCCCACAATCCTGAAGCTATACTCTCTTCAACAATGTTGAAGAGAACCTCATCCGCTAGGCATAACCTGATGGTATTGAGAGCTTGGGCATCCAAGTCCTCCTAGTCTGAATTAGTCATGGTTGCAGGTTTTTTAGTTGCCCCATCCAATGCCTTGTGCAACCCTTGTTGCGCAAGCAGATCCCTAACTTTCAGTTTCCAAACAGCAAAATTGCTCTTTCAGCTGAATTTCTCCACCTCGAAATTCAGCTTACTAATATCCGACAAGACTGAATATATAAACCCTGAAGTTGGAATTGCTATGTAGCATGGTAAAAAGTGAGCAAAGATGTCACGATATGTTTCTAAATTCTACCTTGAAAGAGGTCAAATGTTTGAAAATGTTTTCAATCATCTTGTCTTAAACATGTTTACAACTAGACAAATACTAAATCTGATGGTTTATTGAAAGATGGAATTTAGATGTAGTGTGGTCAAATGTGAACAAAGATGTCACAATGTGTTTCTAAATTATGTTTTGGAATATTTTAAAGGTTTGAGAGAGTTTTCCAACCACCTTTCTCTTTATCATCTTAACAAATATGTAAGCTAATTGTTTATCCAAAACTGGAATTCTAATGTTGTGTGGTCAAAGATGAACAAAGATGTCACGATGTGTCTTTAAATTATGTTTTGGAAGAGTTTACTAGCTTTGAGAGAGTTTTCTAACCATCTTAACATGTCTATAAGGAACGAAATATAGAGGCTATTTGTTTATCCCATGGTTGCGGGGGAGAACCCCTCTAGCTAACCCCCTCTTGTACCCGCTTCCGAAGAGCGCTTTGGGTGGGAGCACATCCAGATTGACCCTGGAAGTATTCTCCCTATTGTTTTTTGGCTAGAGGGAGCTATTGAAGATTGGAAATAAGAATTTGGCCCGAGTGTTCATCTACAATTCATGGTAATGTTTAAGAATTAAACATTGCCATGAAATGATAAATTCAACATTGCCATGAAATGGTTCTGGAAATTTGAGAGTGCTTCCGACCTCATTGGATTTCAGGATTGGGGGGATTACAATTTTTCCCTTGGATTTTGTCATGTACTAGGGTATGTAACTTATAATCGCTCTTCTCTAGACTCCCAAAAATCAAAAGCACCTAGGCTACTAGGGTATGGAAATTGTATTTAATTGAGCACCAAGGTAGTCCGACTATGTAGGAGGAGATTCACAATAAAGCATGAGACAAGAAATTAGAAATTTCTCGTGGCAAGAGGCTCAAGCATTAGATAATAGATTTATTTGTCTTTTCTAGTTTCTAGTCCTTTTATAACTATTGAATCTTTCATATTTATTATGGTATTTTTTGTAAACAATATATCACAATTTAAGTTTGAAGTTTGAAGTTGACATTTATAACTCATTGGAATTATGAATATGATGCTTAGTGAAAGTTGAAATTTGAAACATTTCATTTTATGTTAGATATTCTTTGTTATTGCTTAGTTACTTGGCAATGGTAATGGTTACAAGTACAAGTTACAATTTTTGTGATCAATGATCATAAATGTTTTATATCGAATTTTGAAAGCTTGAAACTTTGAGATTGATGAATCATGATACTCCATATGTTGTATGTTACTAACTTGTGGGCGTGGTTGATGAAGATTATAACTTCTAGATGATTGATCTTATATAGTTCAATCCATGTTTTATGATTTGTATATCTAATTCATCATTCTACATACTTTTGTTGACATATATGCATCAAAATACATCAAAATATATATTATACAAAAATTCCTTCCCTATTGGCTCTGAACCTTTAGCTTTTGAAAATGTCCCCTCTCCCATGTAACCTTGGTTTATCCAAAACTATAATTATAATGTAGCTAGGTCAAAGATAAACTAAGGTATCATAATCTATTTCTAAATTTTATTTTGAAAGAGTTTTAAAATTCGAGAGAGTTTTCCAACAATATTTCTCTTTGGCATATTTATAGAGAGAGAAATATAGAAGCTAAACATAATATATATATAACAAAAATATGAACTAAGATGTCATAATATGTTTCTAAATTTTATTTTGGAAGAGTTTCCGAGAGAGTTTTCCAACCATATTTCTCTTTAGCAGATTTACAAAGAGAGAAATATAGAAGCTAAACAAAATAGATGATAACAAAAATAGAAATGGGGACATTCCAAAATACTATTACCTTCCCTTAAAGAGAAAGGGTGAGAGCAAGAAATCATTATGTCCAAGTTTCATCATCATCATAACAAAAAATAGAAATGGGAACATTCCAAAATACTATTACCTTCCTTTTTAAAGAGAAAGGGTGAGAGCTAGAATTCCATCATCATCATAACAAAAAATAGGAATGGGGACATTCCAAAATACGATTACCTTCCATTTTAAATAGAAAGGGTGGGACATTCCAAAATATGATTACCTTCCTTTTTAAAGAGAAAGGGCGACAGCAAGAATACTTCTTCTGCTTCTTCTTCCGACATGATGAACTCTATTCTACAAAAACATTCCTCCTCCTCCTCCTCCTCCTCCTGGATCTCCAGTGCCTTATTCCATGCGTGCACATATAGTGATGAAAAAACACCATATACAAAATTTCATAAGAACAATAAAACATGCTTTATCTCTTTACTTTCCAAGGAAATATTGGGGTAGATCCACCCAAACAGATCCAACGGAACAAACATTGATGAAGAATTTTTATATATAAAATTTCACAACAACAATAAAGCATACTTTATTTTTTTTGGTTCGGAGGAAATCCACTATTAGCAATGAGATTTCTAGACCAATTAAACTAACCCACTGCCAAATCTCCTTTTAATAATAAAACAACTAGACCAATTAAACTAACCTTCTGACTCAACATACATTCTTATTCCATGATCAAACCATACATTCAAAATAGATAAATGATTAAATTTAACTATTTTATGTAAATTGAAAAATACAATTTTAATTGAAATTATTACTTTTATCTGTTTAAAACTAATTTTTGAAAAATAAATATAATAAATTTTTTAATAAACTTATTACATTCAATTCACATAAATTTAAACCACCTAAATCTCGCATTCCAACATAACAACTCATATCTACATTTCAATAATTATTTTTTATAAATTTCCGAAACAAACATTGTATCTTAAAAAAACATAACAATCCAAATTTTCTATTCCAACAAAGTCACCAAATATACCATTCCAATATTTTTTTTATCAAAACTAAATAGAACTCAAACTCACCAAATATGCCATTCCAATATTTTTTTTATCAAAACTTGATAGAACTCATCAAACAAAAAGCCAAAAACAAAAACATAAAATGTTTAAATTACCTCACGATTGTATTTCTAATTTCAATATAAAAACTAGATTGTATTCCTAATCTCAACCTGAAAGATATTAGTATTATATCAGATTTTTATCGAAACTTTATAGAATTCATCAAACAATAGGCAAAAAAAAGCATAAAATGTTTAAATTGCCTTATTCAGAATTGTATTTCTCATTTCAATATAAAATGTAGATTGTATTCATAATTTCAACATGAAAGATATCAGTATTATATCAGTTTGTCATATACGTTTTGGAGGTTAATTTGCACAGAGTTCTACAGAAAATAATTGAAATCATTTATTCAATTTATATAATTGATCAGAGATTTTTTCAAATTGATGAATTGATTTATATAGTGAAAAAAATAAAAAAAATAAAAAAACAATTCAACAAAAACATATTTATTTTACCTAATTGAAAAATCTCCGAAACCAAACAACAGCATATCATTTTTACCATCTATAAATATTATAAAAAGCATCAGATAATTCCATATATATATATATATATATATATTGGAGGTTAATTTGCACAGAGTTCTACAGAAAATAATTGAAATCATTTATTCAATTTATATAATTGATCAGAGATTTTTTCAAATTGATGAATTGATTTATATAGTGAAAAAAATAAAAAAAATAAAAAAACAATTCAACAAAAACATATTTATTTTACCTAATTGAAAAATCTCCGAAACCAAACAACATCATATCATATTTTTACCATCTATAAATATTATAAAAAACAATCAGATAATTCCAAAAAATATATATATATATATATTCTCTAAAATAAAATAAAAATTCCAAGCATTTATCATATTAAATTTCTATTTTTATCTGATGCCATTCGTATGGAATTTTAAACATATATCACTGGATGGTGATATTGTCCTTCTACCGGTTTTACGCTTCAACTCCGAACAATTTACGTTTATA
Source organism: Pinus taeda (assembly GCA_000404065.3). Taxonomy (NCBI): domain Eukaryota; kingdom Viridiplantae; phylum Streptophyta; class Pinopsida; order Pinales; family Pinaceae; genus Pinus; species Pinus taeda. The sequence goes on from APFE030578393.1 coordinate 283,931, forward strand.
GGATTCATATGAAATTTTAAGTATATACCAGGGGATGGTAACATTGTATTTGGACTGGTTTTCGACTTCAACTCTGAGAGTGTCACCTCACTCTCACTTTAGTGTGGATATAAATAGTCTGTTGGTGTATATGCATTTAGATTAGTTTTGTTGGTGTACATGCACCTAGATTAGCTCCAGTTAACTTATTGGTTGCATGTGGCACATGTACACATTAACATAAGATAAAACACACTTAGCTTTAGTTAGCTTTAGTTATTGCATGTACAACTAAGGCTTAACTTAGTTGCTTTTATGTATTTATTCTAAAACTAATATTGTAGAATCAATTTTTCATTCTTTTCTCAATTCTTGCTCGCTTCCTTCCTTCTCTTGCAAGCCTGTTTATTGTTTTGCATATCTAGATATGTGTATCTCAAAAATCTTACATGGTATCAGAGCATTGGGATTTGTAATCAATGCACAAGCAATTTTATTTGGAGGTTCAGAAAATTGAAGCAACAACAAAGAATGGAGCCTAAATTGGAGTTTCCACAATCAACTATTCTCACTCCATATAATTATTTGGAATGGAAGCCAAAGATTCAACTTCATATCAGAAGTAGAGGCTTATTTCGAATAACCATGGAAACGGAAGTTGAACCAACATCGGCAATGGAGAAAACAAGATATTTCAATCGCATGGAGGAGGCCTTCGGCATCCTATGTTTATCTATTTCTCCGGAACTGCTATTTCATGTTGAATTATGTTCAACTCCAAATGAAGTATGGAAAATTTTGGAAGGATTGTTTGGAAAACAAGATGAAATGCAAAGTCACATTCTCGAAAATGATTTAAACTCATTAGATCCGAGAAAATTTGATAACATTCAAGATTTTTTCACAAGGTATAAAGCCTTGTTGGTTGAGCTAAAAGGATGCGGGATCCACAAATCCAACTAAGAAAATCAGTTGATTCTTTCCTACTTTTTTATGAATTGTATATGGGTACCTAAAATGGTCGTGTTGCTGGGACTCATTCATTTTGTATCACACTCACCTAAGTTATGCTTAAGGGGGGGTGTTGGTGTACATGCACTTAGACTAGCTGTGTTGGTGTACATGCACCTAGATTAGCTCCAGTTAACTTATTGATTGCATGTGGCACATGTACACATTAACATAAGATAAAGCACACTTAGCTTTAGTTAGCTTTAGTTATTACATGTACGACGAAGCTTAACTTAGTTGCTTTTATATATTTATTCTAAAACTAATATTGTAGAATCAATTTTTCATTCTTTTCTCAATTCTTGCTAGCTTCCTTCTCTTGCAAGCTTGTTTATTGTTTTGCAGATCTAGATCTGTGTATCTCAAAAATCTTACATAGTCGTACCAGGAAATTGTCCATTCATTGTCACTATACTTTATTCCTTGCATATAAGTTTCACTATCTAAGCTCCAACATGTAACAATAAAGACAATGAACATACTCATCAACCGGCCATCATGGATTCTACAAAGTGATTTACAGTGAAGAGATTTTCTTTTATAGTAGTGAAAGAAATTTCTAAATTTCAATTTACCTGATTGTTATTTCACACACTTATACAACAAAACAAGAACTCCCAACAAACAAAAAGTATTAACAGTGAATTTGTGCCGGACTACTGCTGCAGAATCTCCATGGCCAACTTAAAGCATAAAGTCATGATTAAGAGTTGTGGCCACGCTTTCAAGGGCCCCATTACAACTACAACTTCTGAAAACCGTTAACAAAAGGGAATCAACCTTCCTTTTCTTTGAGATTTGACCACGGCAACCCTAATCTCAGTCTAAACCCTAATGGCCCTTAGACATGATAGTGAATTTTTTTTCATCCTCCTTAAATAGTTCTCAACTTATATAGACTTATCGAGCTTAAATAGTCTGAACAGCTCTCAAACTTACATAATCTTGCTCATTGAATGTCCAGCCTATTATATATAATCGTAACAGCTCATTGAATATCCAACCCCTTGAATGACTAAAGTTTGGAGACCAACCCTCCCACCTAGAGACTGACCTAGGAAGTGAATTGTCCAACGATTATATACACTGTAGTTCGGTCAGCCAATTACCGGGTGCTCTAGCTGTCCGACGAGGGAAAAAGATAATGCAAGGCTTGCACGTAGTTCTAACGGACAATTTAAATTCGTGAGCAGCAGTTTGACCTCAAGAAATCTCGAAACACAATTTTATATAAAGTCAATATTGAAAAGAAAAGAAATCTCTTGTTTTCATTCATTTACTGCACATTTTACTGCATGCACAATATTTTACTGCACATTTTCATGGTCAATATTGAAGAGAAATCTCTGGTTTTCATTCCTTTTAAAAAAATCTAGTGGGTTGTACCTAGTGGGTTGTTTTACTATTTTGAAAATATTTTAGATTTTGAAATAAAGCTTGTTTCATTAAACCCCGGTGGGTTGTTTTACTGCACATTTTCATGGTCAATATTGGAAAGAGATCTCTTGTTTTCATTATTTTTAAGAAATCCAGTGGGTTGTTTTCATGGTCAATATTGAAAAGAAATCTCTTGTTTTCATTTTTTTTAACCCAGCTGGTCGCTTTACTATTTTGAGAATAATTTAGGTTTTGGAATAAAGTGAACTAAATTATTAAGTTTAGTTTAGTTGGTATAGAGTAAATTTGAAAAAATTCATTCAATAGGTTTATTATTAAATTATAAATAATTAAATTTTTTTAGTTTCTATTCATTAAATTTAAAAAAATTCCAAAATTTATAATGAAATTAAATTCAATAGTTACATCATTAAACTACAAATGATTTAACTTTAGTTTATATTCATTAAATTCTGAAATATTCCAAAACAATATAATGAAATTAAATTCAATGCTTTCACCATTAAACTACAAATCCTTGAAAACTTGGCTAAAAACTAATTATTAAAAAATATTGAAGTGGCAAATGTCTTTCTGAAATTAAATTCAATGCTTTCACCATTAGGCTACAAATCCTTAAAAACTTTGCTAAAAAAATAATTATTAAAAAATAATTGAAGTGCCAAATGTCTTTCTTCTTCCTGCCAAAGAAAGCTATAGCTTATTTCTATATGTGAATTATTGAATTCTCGATTCCAGTAAATAATGAATAATCAACTAAGAATTAGGAAATCGATCTGTGCAATCTAGCATTTATGAAGGTCGAGAGGAGGAGGAAGCAGAGTGTTCGATTTGCCTGCTCCATTCTCCACAAGAAATGCCATTGTCAGACCTACAATCGAGTGGCTGTCTAGATGGCAATGCATCAACCAAATTCCTGTTACACAACATGCGAAAATCAAGAAGTTGAAAAAAAAATGAAATAAGAAGAGAGAATTTAAACTCTGAAATTAATTATGTGTAGTTGTGCATTTGAGTGTGCAGGCTTTTGCAATTAGAATTTATGTTGCAGATTTATTTAACTTTATGTTGTTAATTTATTTTTTCTTTTGAAGAAATTGTGTATTTTGATTGAAACTGTAAATATTTATCGGATACATTAGCATAACAGTTTGTGTGTTTTTGATGAGAAGTGTAATGTTCATTTAAATTTTTAGCCTTTTAATTAAGGTATATTATTTTTAGAAGGAAAAATACATTGAACACATCAATTTATAGTGCCAATTTATTTTTAAAATATTTCGAAATCTTATCAACATGCCCAAAATCAATTGTTTCACATCTCTCATAAAAAATACTTACCTGGATTGTTCGCTATGAATCTTATTGCTGCCCATCCGCCTGTAGGAACTGCAATGGTGTTTCGCATCTGAGGGTCAACGAGGTTGAAGTCAAGCGGATCAATTTCAGGATTATAATTACCGAATCCCTGCCCTATAACATAAAAATCGAACCCATGAATGTGGATCGGATGGCTCTCAATTGTAACAAGACCTGTACCCTGAAGCACTACTTGCACAGTGCTATTGAATTTGAGAACCTTTACTCGAGTGCCCAACTGCGTTTCTAAGAGACTGGCTGGCAGATTTTGGGAAGTGTAATTGAATGGCAGTGGAGGATTATCTGGAAAATCTTTGGTGAAAACTCCACTGATGTTATAGAACAGAGCTTGCAGCATGGCAAAATTCTGTGGCAAAACGAATGAAAAATTGTTCATGCTTGCCACCAATCTTTGGCCATTGGGTCCTGCACAGGAATTGCTTGGGCAGCTATGGAGTCCTAATCCAATTGTAATGAGCATCTCCTCGTTGACTGTTTGAGAAACCGAGGCCTTCAGGCTCCTCAGCTTTGTGATAAATTTGAAAGCAGTTGGGGTATCGTTAAATGCAGGGAGTAGAGGCATGACAGGGAGGGAATTCGAATTGGAAGAAGTGGTATCTTCGTCATGGGACTTGTAATCCAGTGTTGCTGTCGTGGTGGAATTGTTGAATGGAATTCCTGGTGCGCTGTTGTAGACTCGAGCAGCCATGTAGTATTTTCCAGACGATTTTTTGGCCTTGAGAAGCACATCGGTGGTCTGACCAGGTGATATGAGGACTGTTTTGGTTTTGTAGGGTTTCGTGTAAGAGGCGTCCACGGCCACAACGGTCATCTTGTGTTTTGCAATGGTGAAGAATAGTTGGCGATTGAGGCCAGTGTTGACCATTCTCAGAAGATATGTCTTTCCACTCTTAACCGAAACTCTGAAAGTATCTGCACCAAATAAACACAAGTGAATTGCATTGAATTTTACTATACTTATAAATAAATTCGACAAATTTTAGTTTTGATTCTGTGATTTAGAGGAATGATTGTTATCTCGGCTTGACAAATAGGAATGATGGTTGTCTGGGCTAGTTTTGACAAATTCAATTAACTTGAAGTGATTTAGAGAAATAATTCTTATCTCTTTCACTTAAATTCAATTTTGGCCCATTGCATGTTAGATTCATATTAAGTCTAACGCCTTAATGTTGAATGACCTTGAGCTTTGAAAAACATCCTATTTATAAATTAGAGAATAAAGCTATATGATTCTTGATAAGAGAAATAAAAGATAAAAGATGTAACAACATGTTTTTAAGTTATATTTTAACCATTTCGCTCTTTAGTATGTGTATATAGAGAGATAGAGAAGCTAATGGTTTATCCAAAGTTGGAATCAATGTTATGTAGTATGGTAAAAGGTGAACAAAGATGTCACAATATGTTTCTGAATTCTTCATTGGAAGAGGTCAAATGTTTAAGATGTCACAATAATTTTAATATCTTTAGGAAAAAACACATAAAAGATATTCTCATCGACGTGTTTCGAAAAAATCATTGTGGTTCATCTTTATGATAAGACGAGGAACCAGATCCAGGCGTTGTAATAAATAGATGCATTGTAATAAATAGATTTAGAGAACTGTTAACTAGCCGTTAGTGAGTAACAACTAATTTGACTAAGGGCAGAAATTAGGAAGGTTTTGACTAAAAAAAGGTAAGCGAAATAAATAAAATAATTTAA
>APFE030578399.1:2101-15783 GCA_000404065.3 Pinus taeda
GAGAACTAATCAATCCTGTCCTCACAGGAGAACACATCAATCCTGCTACAATCACCATGGAGAACACATCAATCCAGGCCGCCATGGAGAACACATCAATCCAGGCCTCATAAGATAACACATCAATCCTCCTACAATCGCCATGGAGAACACATCAATCTAGGCCTCACAGGAGAACTAATCATCCTGCTACACAGGAGAGCGAATCACCCTATTCCACAAGAGAGCGAATCATCTTGTCCCGCAAGAGAGTGAATCATCTTGTTCCATTGCACACCACCAGGGGAGGGTGAGTCACCCTGTGGTCATATGTTGTTCCAGTAAGAACCGCAAGCCCTCAGAGCTCACAGAGCTCAATGTATGCAACATGTAGGACCCTTGTACAAGGGTTTCTTGATGACTCCAAGTCATTTAGGAAAATCACAGATTAGATCTTTTCTCGGGGCTTTGACAAGGTGTATCGACCTGTACACCATCTTAATGAGATGGAGCCTCCTTGCTCATCGACTTATCATATCCCAGATGATGTCTATCTGATGGAGCAATTGACGAATATGGGATTCCTCAATAATCGAATCCCACCTCTGGTTGTTACAAAGAATCATAGTGTATCCAATGTAAATCCAAACAACTCATTGAAGAGCTTTCACAACCAGACTGCCTCACAGGAGGCCATTCTAGCAGCAATATACTCTGCTTCGGCAGTGCTCAAAGCCACTGACTTCTGCTTCCTGCTCATCCGGGATATCGAAGCAGATCCCAAAGTGAAACAACACCCGGAAGTGCTCTTATGGTCCACCAAACTGCCTACCCAATCAGCATCAATATATCCAAGTAGTCTCACATCTTCGGCAGTGTATCTTAACCCATTGTGCCACGAAGATATCTCAGAAGATTATTGGCATCAATCCAGTGAGGCTCAACCAAATATGAGCTTACAATGCTAACTGCAAAACATATGTTCAGATGGAGGTTCACCAAGAACATCAATGCGAATGAGTTTATGAAACTCTAGAGGCATTTCCCAAATTTGGTCCGACATCACTACCATATAACTTCTAAAAGTTAAGATCCTCAAGGTAGTCATAGGCTTGCAGTCCATCATACCAAATCTTTCCAATATCTTTACCACATATTTTCCTTGAGAGAGGAAAATTTCCCTTGGCTTCTGCCATACTTCAAGTGCTTGGTCCTTCATTTCAAATTCTGAAACCAACTCCCTCTTACATTTGTGAATGAGAGGGTCTGCACCTGTTAGAAAGAGGTCATCCACATACAACACTAGTACGAGAGGCTTGTCATCTTCAACCTTAAAGTAAGGTTTAGGATCGACTTCACTTCTAGTGAATCCCAGCTTCATCAAGTAGCTATCGATCCTCTCATGCCATGCTCAAGGTGCTTGCTTCAGCCCATAGAGAGCTTTCTTCAACCTGCATACATGAGATTTTCAATCATAAATCTCAAATCCTTCGGGTTGCTCCACGTAGACCTCTTCTTTGATAGAACCATGTAAGAGCGCAGTCTTGACATCCATCTGATGTAGGTTCCATCCTTGTGAAGCGACAAGGGCTATGATCGAGCAGATGGTCGTATATCTGGCAACAGGTGCAAATATCACATCATAGTCTATACCTTCCTTCTGGGAGAAACCACGAGCAACAAAACGAGCCTTATACTTTTCCGTACTTTCATTTGCTGCATGCTTTATCTTGTAAAGCCATTTAGAAGTGACAATTGTCTTGTCCTGGGGTATGGGAACTACTTCCCAGACATCATTCTTCATGATAGACTCATATTCTTTGGTCATAGCATCCTTCCATACTTGATGCTTGATGGTGTCTGAGAATGATGAAGGCTTATTTTGCATGATCGTGCTCATGATGGCCAGGTATCCCTGATACTTATTAGGTTTCTTACTCTCATGAAAGGTTTCTTGGGGTGCAGTATGTCCTTCAGTATCATCAGGTAGCCCCCTAAGCCATGAAGGCCTCTTCCTAGAAGAGGAAGGCTCATGTGGAGGAGGATCAATCGGATCCATGGGTTCTTCTACATCAGGCATTGATTCATCATCCTTTTCTTTCGGTTCCCTGGTGTCAGCGTCTTGAGAGCTCCTCAAATTCGGAAGATTGTCCACCTTGCTGAGAGCCATATCTTCGTCAAAGATGACATCATGACTAATCACGACTTCCCTTTGACTGGCGATGAACATTCCTTTAGGAGTCTTGGAACCCAATGCTTGATGAGGGCATGATTTTGTACACATACGACGGTGTTTGTAGATTCAGCCCATAGAAACTTCGAAAGTCTTTGATCATGTATCATGGCCCAAACAACTTCCACAATCGTGTGGTTCTTCCTTCCCGCCACACCATTCTGCTCAAGAGTATGTGGTTTAGTAGTCTCCCTCTTAATGCCAGCCTCAGGTATGCCTGAGTGAACCAACTGTAATATATTGGAGGTCTTGCTTTGGCTTAAGGGGAATGGTCCCCTTTTGAACTTTCCTTCGGCACATCTCGGACATACACCTTCTTTCTCTACTTGGAATTCAGGCATCCCTGTTACCATCTGTCTTACATCGGGTAGAGCTTTGTAATGAAGGTGGGCAAACCTCTGATGCCAAAGTTTGGACTGAAGAGTTGTGTCACAAGACATGACACCTAGCGGACTTCCATCGACATGATATAATGAATCAACACTAAACCCAAGAGTAAAGGAATCTTTAACATTATTTTTCCATATACGTACCTTGCCATCACTGAAGGTTACCTTGTAGCCTTTGTCTTCCATTTCCGAGATGGACACCAGGTTCTTTTGAAGGTTAGGTGCATTTAATACATCCTGAAATTTCTAGCCTCCTTGAATGGTTGTCCTTTTCCTCGATTCCCAGCTCTCCTCTTACCTTTGCTATTGAATTTTCCATCCCTTCGATTACCATGAGCGGGGTTTTGATCATCGTGCCAGTGTGAGTCCTTTCTATCAGGGCACTCCCTTGCATAGTGACATGCTTTATCACAGATGTAACATCGTCCTTTTCTTCCACCCTTAGGTCCAACCTTTCCTTTTGATTTAGTCCTGAAATTATTTCTTTTCTTAGCATGAGAAGAAAAGGCAGCAGGAGGACCTTTAGGCATGGGCATTTCTTGCACTTCTTCCCTTGTTTCTTCTTGAATGCATCTAGCAATTAATTCCTTGAAACCAGGAATTACATTATAGTTCAGAAGAGTAGTCCTGAACACATACCATTCGGATGGTAATCCTCCAAGAGTTGTGAGTGCCCTTCCCCTGTCAGTGATAGCCTCCCCAATAGATAGGAGATCATTCCTTATTTCGGTGATCCTTAAGAAGTATGCTTGCATACTCTCATCTTTACCCTTCTTAATTTCCTTTAGCTTATTTCTAAGAAACAAAACTTGATGTGCATCATTTACTTTAAATAAACTCACCAGTCTATCGTAAACTTCCTTGGAGGTGTCTAGTTCAGAGATGTAGGCCACCAAGTGCTTGTCGATAGTCTCGGATGATCTTCTTGTTTTGATTTCTCCATTTTTCCATTTGTTCCAGACAACATTGGATGCATTTGATGGAGGCTCAACAATATTACCTCTTACATGGTCCAACACTCCTTGATCTTCTAGGGTTAGATCGATAGACATCTTCCATCCGTGATAGTCAGCTTTCTCATGGAGTTTGTCTTCGGCATGAAACAGTGTTGAGGACCCCATTGTTCTTTTAGGATAGCCTTGCCAATCTTCTCTTCGGTGATTGCTCTTGCTCTTGCTCGGGCTTTGTCTCCACCTCAACTCTGGTACCATGTTAAGTTATGGAATGTTCTCTACTTATACAAATTTACTTCTTTTTCTTATTATATTCCACAGATTAGCAATCACATGTACATAAAGTAAAGTGTAGATAGAACATTAAACGATCAACAGAAAACAAGCCAAGACAAGAGACACAAGATGTGGCGGCTGCCAGGGACAAACCCCACAATGTGTGGGGAAACCCTTTGATCAAATCTTCTTTTATCTTCAATAATTCAGTAGAGAGAAATAGTACAATATATCTGATTCATATCAGCGATAGCAAACCCTAGATCAGCAACATCAGCATTAGCGGCTTCATTATCAAACTAGGGCAGACGATATCTCACAAACCGACCGTCGGATTGACTTCATTCCACCACCAAAAGTTGCAGCTTCCAGAGGAGTTTCAGATGAACCTACAGGGCAGTTCAGTTGAGGATATATTCTAGGCTACGCAGGTCAATCTTTACTTCTGGAGTTGCAACTTCAGTTTCAGCGGTTTCTGGCTTCAAACTAAGGCAGTCGATATCTTGCAAACCATTAATCAGATCGACTTCATTCCACCAACAAAAGTTGCGACTTACAGAGGAGGTTTAGATGAACCTACAACGCAGTTCAGATGAGGAGATCTTCTAGGCTACGCAGGTCAATCTTTACTTCTGCAGTTGCAGCTTCAAGTTCAATAGTTTCCAGCTTCACATGTGTGAGAGAGAGACCCATTTCTGCGCAGTAGAGAAGAGAGAGATGTGATGAGAAGAGTGAGTGCAAATGAGGAAAACTCCTCCTATATTTATACACAACGTTGGTGGTTGAATAGATGTGACTGTTGGGCTTCTATGCCTACATGAGTTGTAGGTCGGCTTGATAATAATTCCATAATCAAAATAAATTCATATCTCCATGAATACTTATCGGAATCGGATGATCTTTATATCAATCCTACACCTCTCGACGAGAGGAATCTAATAAAAATATTATCAGCCATGAATAAGATGCCCCACATGAAGTTTTTCCCTGGTTGCAAATTTTAATATGAAAAGACATAAGGAAAAATAAAATGACTAGATTTTAAGCATTAAAACCAATAATATAAACTTCAGAAATTAAATCTATTTAAGGGCATAAGGCCCAAATTGATTTAAGGGTTTTCAATCTTGAAAATACCTTTGAAATAAGACCTTCAAATCTTCTTAATCCATGATCAAAATAAATTCCATCTATATGAATCACCACAATTGTCCCCACAAGAGTACTTACAATAAATTGGTATATCTAGAAGGCTCCAAGGCCTTCAATGCATCTCTTCAAATAGATAGCACAAGATTATGGATTCTTCAGAGAGATTTATACCAATTTCTTTTAGATGTTCTATGAAGACTTTTCTTATGTAGACTTCACTATAAAAACTAGGGATTTTACCCCTGGAACTATATTTATGAATCCATATTAATAGCCTACCTATGATTAACATGTCCAAAACTCCTTTGTATGGTTGATGTAATCCCAATCCTCATATTTGAGATCCACTGATAGTTTTATACTACAAGCTAGCCATCGACACTGCTCGAGAGGCTAAGACACAATTTTTTCCTCTATCCTTCTAGCCTTACATTCTCATTCAATGGGCTTGTTATAGCTCTATCTCCAAGGATAGAAAGTGGTTATGGTACTTGAAAATCCTCTATCCTCATAGAAAAATTAAAGCATACCACCATATATATAAATTCATTAACCAATTTTACTACTCAACAAACAACCACATTTATTCATACATTTGTATTCATCATTTTCATGCCAATAAATGGATAATTACATTGTTAATTAAAACATAAGGATACCTATTACTTGTGGTTGATCATTGATATGGGAATGAGCCTTTTCTACCAAGCCATAGACTCAACTGCACAACAACTATCTACAACTCGCCACCCCCTAGCCAATTTATGACACCACAAGGTAAAAAATGATGACTCATTGGATGAAAACATTAGAGAACTCCTCTAACTATTGAACTTAGGGTCTCCACAAATTCTAGATGCCTCTTAGCTAGCTAGTATAGGATTATGGATATCCCTTCATTGCTCTACAATCCCTCAACAATTTCCTTACGCATTGCATATTATGCTTCCCCAACATGCATAAATTCATCACCCCTTTGCTTAGCTAAATTCTAGGGCTCCTTTGCCAATCTTTGGAGTGCCAAATTCATTTTTAGAGAGCCCAAAACACAGCAACAAGCTTTCCACTCGATATTGACATCAGTTTACATGTGAATTTACTACTCTAGATACTCATGCCTCTAATTTCTCTATGTATGGTTGAACTCCCCTTCCTTTGTTTATGAATAAACTCTCTTATGAACGATTGGTTCACCTCCTTTTCTATTCCGGGTCTTTGCCCCTTCCAAAATTTTCCACATTCAATGTAACTCACTATTGTACAACCCTGTGTTTACCTCAATCTTATAAAGAAACCCACGTGTCATTTTCAAGTTTTAAGGAATACACTTATCCCATTCCTTACATTGAATTATGAAGCAACATTTTAGCTTCCACTCCATCTTCCACAATTATGAGGGTGACTGTTCCAACTATCAGGTCATTCACAATCAATAAGTTCTTGCTCAAGAGCGAAAATGTTTGTGTTTCAATTTGAATTTCACGGCAATGCTTTGTCAAGACAAACCCTCAAACCCCTCCTCATTTATCCATACATGGTATCATACCGTGTATTAGTGCTTTTATGTTCCCAGTTGGTTGTGTCAACATATTCATTAATCAAGCATTTAGATTACATATACATTATTCCTAGATTCATCCAATTCATCTTTGTCATAATAGTGACACTTCCATGCTGACACGACCAATATAATACCATTAACATGATTAGTTATAGTTAATTACAAATTAAGCCTCGAGTCAAGATGGGGATGCTATAGGGGTCAACTGAGTGAGAGAAACCAAGTCTTGAACCTAGCTTTGAAATTCAATCCTAATTTGTTATGTGGAGGTTTTCCTATGATGTTTTTTCACTGAATTGACCAACGCTTCCACTACCTTCTATGTTTATGGAGTGATTCTTTATTGGTATTGTGAATGAGCTTGTTTGGCAACCCTCTATGCAACCATTCTATGAGGATTCATGGATGAATTGGCGCACCGCCTTCCACTCTTCACCACATCTTTGTTGTTAAATTTAGGGTTGTAAAAGTTGGCTATTATTGCCTCACAATAAGGGACCACATCAAATAATCCCTACAAAACCCACAACCACCTTAATCAACATAAATACACCACAAAGATGGAAAACATCAATGACTAACCAATTAGAATAAATAAATTGACTTAAAAAACCTTGTAATGTTCATAACAAAAAACCTTACAAAAAACCATAAGAATAAATTACCTAACCAATTACTAATTGCAGACCATCCACTGCAAAATGAAAATAGAGTGCCCACACAACAAGGAACAAAAAAAATAATAACCGATAAACAAGAAGGCCACAACCAAAAAAAACATACCTCGAAACTATAAATGCTTTAGGTGGCTTTTAAATAAAGCCAACTTTCCATTTCCTTTCACCATCCCCATGTTACACGTTATTATAGTTACAAACATGATTGTAACCATGAGTGACTCAAAATCATCACAATGGGTCGTTATAGGGCCTTGGTTTGCAACATATCCCCATCCTCACACTTGTCTCATGTTATGCTTTGTTTTGCGCACTCAAATTCATGAATTCAATTGTCCCCACTTTGAAAACCCACTTGCCACTTAACATAGTCATGCATCATAGAACCTCTTCTTTGTATCACTAACTTGACTCCCAACTCATAAGATGACATCCAATTCACAAAATATTCACCTTAACTTATCTCCATACATAAAACTAAATATTATACTTAATCACATTTTAACAATGAAAGATCATAATTCTTTTACAATTTATATAACTTCATAAAATTTTGAACTTTCTTAAATTTAATGCTAAAATTTTGAAAGTATCACTAAATTTAAAAATTGCAAATTTTTAATATCAAATTTTCAAATTTTGAATTTCCCAAGCAATAAACTCAATTGTTTCCAATTACTAATTTCAAAATTTATTCAGTTATAATTTTCAATATAGCTTCTTTGATTCATATTACTATCGAGTATTTTCCAGACTAAATCACATAGAAATTTTTAAGTTAACGTATTTTGAATCATTATTATGATTCATCATCAAGACATAGAAAGATCACTGAACGAGAATTAATATATAGTAGAGATGCAATGGCTAATCTCAACAGTCAAAATATTTTATTAATTAATTTATTCAATTATCTAGTCATTATCTAGTCCTTAGTAGCAAGCAGTTTCCTTTTTGTTTATTTTGATGATGTATATGTCGGTTAGTAGTATTTATGTTAGCATGTTAAGGGTGAACTCGTTTATAAACATTCAGTCCTATAAGGCTTTGTATGACAGACTTAAAAACCTCAAATTTTGGATGGCTTATAATGCATTCCAATGGCCAACAAACCTGGATTCCCACTCAACAGAACTAGAGAATTAATATATAGTAGATATGTAACGGCTAATCCCAACAATCAAAATATTTTATTAATTAATTTATTCAATTATCTAGTCCTCTCATAAATAGTAGCAAGCAATTTCCTTTTTGTTTATTTTGATGATGTACATGTAGGTTAGTAGTACTTATGCTAGCATGTTAAGGGTGAACTAGTTTATAGATATTCAGTCTTATAAGGCTTTGTGTGACAAACTTAAAATCCTAAGATTTTGGATGGCTTATAATGCGTTCCAATGGCCAACAGACCTGGTTTCCCACTGGGAAAAATTAGAGAATTAATACATAGTAGAGATGCAACGGCTAATCCCAAGAGTCAAAATATTTTATAAATTAATTTATTCAATTATCTAGTCCTCTGATGAATAGTAGCAAGTAGTTTCCCTTTTTTTTGATGATGTATATGTAGGTTAGTAGTATTTATGTTAGCATGTTAAAGGTGAATTGGTTTATAGACATTCCGTCTTATAAGGCTTTGTATGATAGACTTAAAAACCTCAGGCCAGGCTTTGTATGACAGACTTAAAAACCTCAGATTTTGGATGGCTTATAATGTGTTTCAATGGCCAACAAACTTGGTTTCCCGTAATGCCTTTCATGGCTATAACCTGCTTTTTGCAAATGAATGAATGAAAGGTCCTACGAAGCTTACATTTTTTATTATTATCTATTATTTAATCCAGAATAACTAGCCCAACATCACAAAATATTATTTATTTACCTACAATTTAATCAAAGAAATAATAAAACCAAAAAATAAATAAAATAAAAAACCTTAAAAGTGGGAACATATTAAAAAAAACTAAATTAAAAAAAAAAACAAAATTTAAATAAAAAAAATAAATTAAACATAAGTGAAAAACTAATTATAAGAAGATGTATATTATCTAAATCAAATATTTAATCAAAAGAAAATTTTAGATTGAAATACTAAGTTAATTAAAATTAAAAATAAAATAAAATAAAAATTCAAATAAATAGAGTAAAATTATTATAAAAAAAAGGAATTGGACCAAAAGTAAAACGGGTCAGTGGGCAGTTCTTAAAACACCATGGATGGAAATGTTCTGCCATCTCTATGAGAATACGAACATCGAGGATGAAAATCACTTCCTAAATCACTTCCTCTTAGAGTGCCCCGCATAAAACCACATTAGATCTCAATTACAAAATCTTTGTTGCAACACTGACCTTCCTAGCCTTTTACGTTGTCAAAATTACAGTGAGCTTGGGAGTCTTCTCTCCAAGCTTTTTGAGCATAAGAATAAAATCTTAAATCAAACTAAATAATTCGTTACTTTAAGTCCGATAGACCAAAGTTTGGTCTTTGTGGAAGTTAACCACCACCATCATCATCATCATCAAAATACTACTACATAAATAGAAAAAAAGAAGTAGAATAAAAAAATAAAATTTATATATTTATATATATATTATATATATATATATAATTTTATTTTTTACCAAAAATAAAATACTACAGACATTAAAACTCAAGTTTACATAAAAATAAATAAAAATAAAAATAAAATAAAACAAAATCAAAATTATAAACTATAAATTAAATTTTGAATTTAATTCAACAACCTCCTCGGTTTAGCCGTTGACTAAGCAAATTTGGCAAATGTCAATAAAATGATTTTTAATTATTAGCTTTTTTAAAATAATTATTAAAAGTGCGGATTGGAAGTTTAGATTGTTAACCGTTCTGGGCAATGTCATTATTATTTTTTAATATTTATTAAGCTTTTTCTTAATAATTAGGAGTTGTGGTTTGGAAAATTCTTAAATAATCTTTTAAGTTTGCAAAATTAAGAAAAAATCTAACACAGATCTTCCTAAAGATACTTAGCGTTCGCAATGGCCGGTTGATTGTAATTCCTTTCAAGAAATCTACGTACGGTTACCCTCGGAAGCACAATCGGACACGGCACTACCTGTGATCCAGAGGACCAGAGATTTAGAGGTACAGAGATCGAGTCTCGTGCACGGAAGGGGACGGTATTGTACTTTGTCTGCTTGCCGTCTGCACACCCCATCGCTTCCCTCCCCCGGTGCCGCACCTTTGCCACGTATGAGCAACAAACAGTCCAACCAAACCTTCCTTCCCTCACCTTAAATCAACGCGATTGCGATGCACCTTAAGTCGTGTGTGTAGTGTGTTGTTAGGGTGGAGTAAAAGTCGGGCTGGTAGTTGTGCTCGAGTTTCGAACGGCAGACGTCTTGTTTTTGCAATGGGCGTGGCACATTCTCCTCCGTCGTCATCTGGGGCTGTGATCAAGTGGATTGGGTTCGTGACGGCCATCTGGGTGCAGGCCATTGCCGGGAACAATTACACCTTCTCTAACTATTCCGTGGCGCTTAAATCTATTCTTGATTTGAATCAGGTGCAGTTGAATAACCTCAGCGTCGCCAAGGATGTCGGGAAGGCCTTCGGTCTTCTGGCAGGGTTTGCTTCTGATTATTTACCTGCCTGGCTCATTTTGCTCATCGGTTCTCTCGAAGGGTTTCTGGGTTATGGCGCACAATGGCTTGTGCTCAGCCAGAGGATTCGACCGCTGCCCTATTGGCAGGTGAGGTTTCTTGGTTTTCTTTTTCATTTAGGTTCTGTTCTTGGTTTTCTTGATTTCATTTCTCTTAATGTAAGGATTATTACTTACTGTAAATTTCATTTCTTGTCGACAGATGTGCATTTTTTTGTGCATGGGAGGTAACAGCACCACCTGGATGAACACGGCGGTGCTTGTGACGTGCATGAGGAATTTCCGCAGGAACAGGGGGCCTGTTGTGGGAATACTCAAGGGTTACATCGGTCTCAGCACCGCCATTTTCACCGACCTCTGTACCGCCCTCTTCGCTAGCAGTCCATCATCTTTCGTGCTCATGCTCACCCTTATCCCGGGCATCGTGTGTGTGACTTCCATGATATTTCTGCGCCCTGTTCCTTGTTCTGCCAACGAAAGAGAAGAAAAAGAAGAAACTCAGAGCTTCTCTACATTCAATATCATAGCAATCATCGTGGTCGTTTATTTGCTTGTCTTTGACATCACTGGTAATCACGGAATCGTGCTCTCACGCATTTTTGCAGGCTTCTTGCTCGTTCTCTCGCAGCGCCTCTGGTCATTCCTCTAAAGATTTTCATTCTAGAAAGGTATTCTAGAGGCGAGCAACTGATTCCATCTTTCTGGAAATGGAATTCGGCGAGCAGGCAATCGCAAGATATAGAAAAACCACAACTCAGAGAACCCTTATTAACGAACATGGTGGAAGCAAAGAGGGCAGAAAACCCTGAAATATCTGTGCAGGCTAAAGCTGAAAGCCGTTCTACCGAACTACAGCCTTCACAAGGCCAAAGCGCTGAGAACCAGATTGTATCCAATCCTACCCCTCCTCGTATAGGCGAGGATCACACTATATTTCAGGCGATACAGAAGTTCGACTTCTGGTTATTGTTTTTCGCCTCTTTGTGGTGTGGGGACGGGCATGGCGGTCATCAATCTTTGGGCCAGATTGGTCTTGCCATGGGCTACGTTGATGTGTCCATGTTTGTTTCTTTAATTAGTATCTGGGGATTCTTTGGAAGGATTGGAGCAGGGTCAATCTCCGAACATTTTATAAGGTTTCTGCAAATTTTTCTATTTACAAATGTTCTTGTATGCTGAGAATATTACATTTAATATCTTTTTTCTCAAGGTTTGTGTATTTTTCTTCGAGATTATCCCATTTCTCAGGGTTTGTGTATTTTTCTTTCCTTGTTTTTCAGGAAGGTGGGCATTCCGAGACCTGTATGGATGGCAGCCTCGCAACTATTTATGATTGTAGGATACATATTCATGGCCATCGGTATGTCAGGGTCGCTGTACCTTGGGTCCGTTGTAGTGGGGGTCTGTTACGGTGTTCGTCTGTCTATTTCTGTTCCCACTGCATCAGAGCTTTTTGGATTGAAGTATTATGGCATGATTTATAATTTTCTCATCCTCAACTTGCCCATAGGCTCTTTCCTCTTCTCTGGCCTATTGGCTGGAATTTTGTACGATATTGAGGCGGCCAAGAGCCATAAGATCAATGCAAGCCCGCTCCATGGTCTTTTCAATGGCACTTACCTGTCAGGGCCGG
This sequence comes from Pinus taeda, assembly GCA_000404065.3. Taxonomy (NCBI): domain Eukaryota; kingdom Viridiplantae; phylum Streptophyta; class Pinopsida; order Pinales; family Pinaceae; genus Pinus; species Pinus taeda. The sequence goes on from APFE030578399.1 coordinate 14,599, forward strand.
ACAATGGCAATAACTGTGTTGGTGCCCATTGCTACAGATTGGTGTTCTTGGTGATGGCCGGAGTTTGTCTTCTGGGTTTCGGCTTGGATGTTCTTTTGAGCTTCCGGACTAGAAATTTGTATTCAAATATACACAGATCTAAAAAGGCCAGAGAATCGCAGAAGCTCAGGGGCCAGAAAGTCTGAGTCTCTAGAATGTCTTCTGCTGCAAATTCACCGTGGCTTAGTAACCATCCAAGATGGAAGTTCTTTGGTGCTTGCTGTCAGCCCTGTTTACTAAATCATGATAGTTACTAGGAACTGTCCATTAAATCAGTTTCCCTTTCAAATTTTCTAACTAGATTAGGGGCACTGGGCTTCATGTCAACAATTTCTATGAAAAATTGCAATAAAAAACGTGTAACCACATGAGTTGTAGAAACGGATGTGATCATTTTGAAATATGGTCTCAATGATTCTCTTAAGTTTGTTATTTTCATTTTTACTCACGCCTCCATGAATTTTTGCATGGTTTTCGAAGAAATTATAATCTGAAAACTATATATTCTGTCCTATTATACTCCATTTATGTCCAGATATGAACGTGTTTCTCAAATGGTTAGGCAAATCCGAAACATCGGTTAATTTTACTGTTTGTAGTTGGATTGGAGGGGTTAAATCTGACGACTTGTCTTACCTGTCCTCAGACAAGTCTGAGAGGTTTGATTCATGGCGTGTTAGCATTTATATAATTTCAGGTTTGATCATGGCGTGTAGCAGTTATATAATTTCTTTATATTTCAGGTTTGGTTTGATTCGTGGCCTGTTAGCCTTTATATAATTTCTTTATATTTCAGCCTCTGAAATAGTGGGATTGCTTTTTTTCGCTGCACAGATGATATATCCCATTTTTTGACAGTTGATATACCAATTGTAATTAAGAAACACACATTACATAATATGCAGCGTCATTTCATTAACCAGGAACATGACACGACTGAATGGGACTTAATTAAAGTGAAATCTATATAGAGTAAGAGTTATTCCAGACCTGTGATGATGGATTAAAGTGAAATCTTTATAAAGTAAGAGTTATTCCAAACCTGTGACGATGGATTAAAGTGAAATCTTTATAAAGTAAGAGTTATTCCAGACCTGTGACGATGGAGATGCCCACAAGTGGGATATTTTTATCAGTGGGCACAGG
>APFE030578410.1:1174-38663 GCA_000404065.3 Pinus taeda
ACTCTTTAAATGTACAACAATTCTATAGACTCAAAATAAATCCTAGAAGTCCTCAATGGGGACTTTGACCTAAAACATGGTGACCCAAGCATGAAACCCATTCTTCAATAAGTCACAACAATAAAATAAAAATTATTTTCTTTATTCTTTTGACAAGTACATTACATAATGCCTCAAGTATATATTGAAGACCGAACATAGTTACTTTTTCCAACACTCCCTCTTAAATAGGGAGGTATTCATAATGTACATATACAATGGAAGATCTCAAACCATATGAACCATGAAGAACTTTAGGCACCACAATGCCATGAACTAGATTCCTGACCAGGAAAATCTATCCAACTAGTCATTTAATTTAGGCACCGCAATGCCATGGACTAGATTCCTGACCAAGGCAATCTATCCAACCAGTCACTCAATAATTTAGGCATCGCAATGCAATGGACTAGATTCCTGACTAGGGAAATCTATCCAGATGGGACTAAGATGGACTCAAGCTTTCAGCCCCTCTAGGTACCATCAAGCTTACTTGCTAACCATCAACCCAAAAATCCAAGTGTGTATCCAAAACAGAGCTTGATGATAAACACCACCCTTCCAACTTCTAGACATCAACACAATGTGCTGGCCAGATGTCCTCTGAGGCAATGCTTTACTCACAAAGCCTCAACACCCCTTGATCCAACAGATCAAGAATGACCAATCTCTCCCAATCAAACTGATTGGTAACCAGGATGCTTTCCTTCGAGAGATTCACCTGTACAAACACAACCCCAATCAATAATATACTTTTGCATGTACATAACCAAATACAAACCTTCGGGGTCTTCTAGGAAACAGATGTTGCTTCTCAACTTTCCATAGTAGGACTATAAACCGAATCTTTGACAAAAGATTCCTCAAGTATACATTTTTCTTCCTACTTCATAAGCAGCAATATATTCTTTAGTCAGATCCTGCTTTCCTTCTTTCAATAGCACTTCAAAATGCATTCTCCAATTTCCTTTTCATGTTCATGGCTTCCACTCAGACTTACGATCGTTAGTCTTGGTCTAGTGCATGACACATGAAGCAGAGAACCATAACCGACACTCCCTTTCAACTAGGAAGCACCTCTTTATCTAGACTCCCTCTTAATCTTAGGGAGATCTCTTCTATTCATGCTTTCTCCAGAGATCAACTTCTTCTTTTTCAACATACAAGAATCTTTTTGTGGCTTCCAACCATTTCATCAGAGTTATCATCAACCTCATCATGCTTGTCACATCGATCATCTTCACCAAGTTGAAGACTGTGTACTAGCACAACTTGCTTGTCACATCGATCATCTTCACCAAGTTGAAGACTGTGTACTAGCACAACTTGCTTGTCACATCGAGCATCTTCACCAAGTTGAAAATTGTGTCCTACACAGCTTAGATAGCACGTACAACCAAAACTATAGAAGCATGATGTGAGCCATATCAAAAACACGGAAGTATTTCAACTTTATTCATATCAGATCCCCAGACTTAATTATAAACAAGAGACTTATACTCTTCAATGTGTTGCTAGGGACTTTGTCATACACCCTAGACTACTTCATAACAACACTCATTCCATCTAGGGTTTCAATGTGTCTTCCAAAGGTATGACATACCTTACTACAACATATAGCGAACTCTAGAAACCATTCACACAAATATGGATCTACAAATCATCTAACAACCTTCCAAAATACATGTGTTAGACTTCTCACTAGGGATTCATACAGTTCCTAGATTTCATACAAAAGAATCAATCAAAGTCAATCACAACTTAGTCATTAACCTGACTAGCTTCCACTAGGGTTAGTTCCAAACCCCAAGATTTTCAATCAACCATCAATCAGTCACTAACATGACCAACTACTACTAAGTTTAGTTTCAAACCCTAGATTTCCAAGCAATCATCATACTCAACCAAAAATTCAAATTTCAACAATTTCTTCTCAAATCTCCAATTATCATATAGTCAACATTCATTAGAGATTTCTACTTCGACTAAGGTTCGACTCCAAAACCCTAGAATTCCATTTTCACAAATTCAACAATCTTATACAAATCTCAAATCATCATATTCCAGAGATTTTACTTTGACTAAGGTTTAATTCCAAAACCTTAGATTTCCAATCTCAATAATCATTACATGCATAAATCTCAAATTGTTATATTTCACACTAGACAATGTCACTACTAGGGTTTAACTGTCGAACCCTAGATTTTCATGTTTCAACAATCATCTAATAGATTTTAGATTGTTATATCACACATATAAACAACTTTTAACTTCACTAGGGTTTAGCTATAACACCCTAGATTTCCAAACATCAACATCCTAGAATCTCAGACAAGGACTTCATTAAATCCTAAGACTCATGACCATCAATGACTAGGTCAACATACATATCTAGGAATTCATAACCATACATAAGCATATCATATGTCCAATAACACTAATACATCTGACCTAGACCAAGCTAAGGATTCAACCAAAAGGACATATCTCTATATGCCTAGATTTCATCACCATTCAAATACGTTTCATATCATGAGATAGTCAAACCCCACTTCACAAATATCAATAATAGTTAGACACACAAACATATTGATTGTACTAGGGTTTGATTAGACAACACACATATACCAAGTAAATCAATTATAAGACAATAAAAGGGTCTTGCTCACACATTCCACCAAACCCTAATGAGCTAGGGTTCCAATGTAGAACACACGTTCCACCAAACCCCAATGAGCTAGGGTTCCAATGTAGAACACACATTCCACCAAACCCCAATGAGATAGGGTTCCAATGTGGAAACATAACAAACCCTATATTACCAAAACTTCAAAGGTTCTAGGATTTTATATATTATCATTCCATCCTAACAAGTTAGGATTTCTCAATCATACCAAAATCTCAATATGAAATTATCAATAAAGACTTCAACTAGAATTTCACAATATCCTTATTTAGTTTAGGGTTATAGACATTCACAACATCATACCCTTCGATTAGGGTTTTCCAGAACCTGTTTAGGGTTTTCCGAAACCTGTCTAGGGTTCTACCAAATCAGATAAGAGTGGGGTGGGTAGATTTATCAAGAGATGAATCACCCAAACAAGAATCACTAAGATTCAATACTGCTAGTCATAAGAAGGTTAGTAATAGATCATCAAATGAATAACCCCCTCGAAGAGGCTGAATTCTAAGGCGTTGATCTATCTTTTCTATCTTTTCTTGAGCTGGTTTCATAACAGATCCTCCTTCTTGTGGATTTTTTCCCTAATCAAGACAATAGAGGGAGAATGGTGATTAGTATTTAACACAATCAAAACTAAATGAATGCATGAACCCAAAACTAAAAAGAAATGAGATATCTTTTTCCAAAACAATCTCATTAATGGCCAAGAGATCATCCCTGAGTCTATCTATCTTCACAAAGAAGGTTTCCACAGTATCTTCTTTAGTCATTTTCGTAGTCCTCAGCTCATTCTTCAAACTTGTTACTTGACCAATGTTCTTAATAGTGAACAACTTCAACAAGGCCTCATACATCTCCTGAGCATGATTGATGTTAGCTTTGAATGGGAAAAGATTGTCTTTTATCCCTTCTACCATCAGAGTCATAGCCACCAATTCTAGATCCTTGAATTTCGCTTTGTCGGCATCACTGGCTTCTTCTGTGGGCTTCTTTAAATCTCCTTTAACCAAGTATAGCACCTTGTTCTTCTCGAGGATTAGGTCAATCCTCTTCTTCCAAGATCTAAAGTTAGATGCTCCTTCAACCTTGATCTCCCCCTTGATAGAGTTAGACATCTTCCTTGAATATGATAGTCTCCTTCCCTGAGATAGTGACTATGAATGGATCTGCTTTTTTCTTCTTTCTTCACCAAAGCTCTGATAACATGTTGGAAAACCAAAAAGGCAGTAAAGGTTTTCATGATCTTGATAATTAATTATGATGTTTCTTATTATTACGATTCTTTATATCTTCTTTCTTTAGTTCATCAAGAAATTACCAAAAGTAGCAATACATAAAACAATGGACATAAGATGTAGGCACATGCCAGGGCAAAACCCCCCTCAAGGGGAAAACCCAGTCAAAGTAATTCTTCCTTTCAATAGTATTCTTTGAGACTCTTCACCATAGACCAAGACCAGACCTTCCCTCCACACCAAGTCAGCCTCCAGAAGATTGACCTCTTCCCAACAACTTCGACTATGCAGCAGTTAACAGCTTCTGGTAGCAATCCAACTTGGAAGACTTCGTTCTCCCAATGCAGAACACGAAATAGAGAGACATCACCACCAAAATTTCGATTTTCCTTGACTCCTTAGACTCCCCCAAACTCGCATTCACTTTGGATTCCCGGTAAAAGACTTTCCTGACTTCCTACACCGCACTTCTGCCCAACAAACAAATTTTCACACTTCTGCCCAGTAGAGAGAGAATGAGAAGGGCTGCTTCAAATGAATTCAAAGTCCTTCCTTTTATAGGCTTCTTGTGGGGTTGAATGGGTCCTTAGGCTGACTTGATCTTCTCTTAGGCCGATATGGTGTGGAGGTTATATAATTCATATTTGACTCAATACTTAACCTTTTTACATGATTCAAAAGCCCAAGAAGTGTCTCTTTAAATGTACAGCAATTCTATAGACTCAGAATAAATCCTAGAAGCCTTCAATGGAGACTTTAACCTAAAACATGGTGACCCAAGCATGAAACTCATGCTTTAATAAGTCACAACAATAATAATTAAAAAAAAATTCTTTATTCTTTTGACAAATACATTACATAATGACTCAAGTAAATTATTGAAGACCTAACATAGTTACTTTTTCCAACTGGCTAGATCCTAGAATGCTTGTGCAAGATAGATTGAGTGAACTTATCTTGAGTTAAGATTGGTTTATGTTATTTAAGTACTTATTATGAATTATCTTATAGCAAGAGTACTTAACAATGATGAGATGAAAATTATAAACAAGCTAAATGATTAGTGACACAAGTGCAAGTTTCAACAATATTCCACAAAATGTTTAACCAATTAGATCAATTTATCCACTTATCAATTAAGATGTCAATCACAATTACCAAAGATGTAAAACAAGATTACGCGTGATCTTATTACTCAATGCTAACTAGATTCACAAGATACCAGTGTTCCCAAGAGACTTATCACCAAATTGATTTATGATCTAAGTGTCTTTAGTGAGTGAGCTTATTAGATGTGAAATATGAATTCTTATAGCACATAAACTTACAAGAAAAACACGGTGTTAGCCACTTTCACCATATAAATGCTAGGAACAAGTAACAACAAAATATAGAGCTATGAAGACACTTATGAACTTTATGTTCCAATGATCTTTTTATGAGCAACAAGCGACTAATATGACAGCAATAAGAGACTTATGACAGCAGCAAGTAAATATCAAATTCAAAGTGTATATGCTTGTCGAATGTCACAAGAAGTAACCCTATCACCAAATAAACTTAACCAACTTAAGAATTAGATGCGTTAATCTACTTAAGATATGATATTAAAAAAAATCAGATTTGATTTATGTATTACAGCAAGAAATAAACTAACAGATCAGCAAGCTAATGATGCTATAATCAATGCCAAATATGCCCAAAAATAGGAAAATTTCACTGAAACTTGAAAAAAACAATTTTTTGACCCTCTTTAAGTGTGTGATTTAGAAATTATAAATCTGATATGTTCAGTTATGCAGTAAATTGTAGCAAGCAAAAATTTAGATTTGGGCTATATCTAAGATGCCCAAGTGGCCAAAATTTAGGAAAATCAAGATTTTGCTATTTTAAGTGAATTTGACCAAGTTAGATGTGATTTTAGGGCCTAATTATCACTGCTATCACTACTGTAATAAAACATAACCAAAATCAGGGTTTAGAGGTTAAACCCTAGGCCCAAAGCCTTGTAGATGCACTTGCCAAAATTGCCCAAAAATTTGGGATGAAGATGCCACCAGAAAATCAAACTTTTGGAGCCCAAAAACCTGCAAAACCACCAAGTAATCAGTCCTAAAAATTTCAGAGGAGGGATTAGGGCAAACTAGGGTAGAAAAGGCCAAAGAAAGCCAACACTAGGCCAAGGAAGACCAGCATTGAAGGAAGACAAGGCTAGGAGGGCAGATCAGGGGATAAGGAGGCAAGAGGAGGCCCAAAAGATGCAACGCTGGAGGGAGAGAGGCCAAAAAGGCTAGAAGGATAGATGGCTAGGGTTTAAGGGTTTAAAATCCCACGGCCTACCCTAAGGCAGCTGTCTAGAGTTCTAGACGGAGGCCAAGGCCTTTTTTAGGCCACAATTATGCCAAATTTGGCCTAAAAAAACTAATAGAGGGCCTAAAAGGGAGGGTCGAAGCCCTAAAAGGCTAACGCTGACCCTAAGAGGCCTAGAAAGGTGACGTAAAGGCTAAATAAGGATGATGCAAGTGAAGGAAGGGAGACCTTGGCCCTAGGAGGGTTGGATCTAGGCCTGGGAGGCTTGAAAAAATGAAACCCTTGTCTCAAAAATTTGTTTCTCTTATGGATCTGAATTTTGCTGCAAAATCTCCAGTGGATGGCCCTGCAAAATTTCCTGGAGGATAGATCTTACCCTCAAGGGCCTAGATCTAGCTCTACTTCAACTTGATCTCTTGGTTTAACCTGCAAAAAAATGAAAATAAAACACCCAAACCCCAAATATATACAAAATTCTTGAAACCCCAAAACCCAAGTTAGCAAGATTAATTTACAAATTAGATTTACAAAATGATTTACAAGATATAAAAATATTCGAGGGTTTTGAAGAATTTAAATTTTGAGAAAAATATTTTTATGGATTTTCTTTGATGAACGGCTAAAAATACTTTAGAAACCCCAATGTATACTATAGCATTAACAAATATTTAATCCACCATAAAAATATTTGGGATCCAAGCAACAATGGTTCTTGCCCAAGTTTTTGAACTTGGAGGCCAAGAGCTGAAGTACCTGCAAACACCATGTATTTATCTCAAAATAATCTGTTAATCACATGGGGAATCAAACCACCTAATATTAGCCCAAAACTATCAATAGTATGATTTTATCTCCATCTAATGAAAAAATAGATCTTACCAATATTCAACACAAAATAGAGATGCGCGTAGTCAATACATACAACAAATCAATAAGCATGAACTCCTTGAATTGAACCCCAAAATCTTTATTATGATATAAGAAGCAGTTCCCAGTGGGACAATAGCATTACAAAGATGCTTCAACAACAATTTTTTTTCCAGGGATCATCATGCTAGAGACTCAAATGACTCTCTAATTTATAGATCAATCTTCCAAGTGGAAAAATAGCAGCTAGTTTCTTTGATCCTTGTCAAAATAATCTTGGATGTTGAAAAATATTTGATCATGTTTTAATATAGGCCCTTGATTTTTTATTTTTGAGTAATTTTCAAATTTATCATTTAATTCCATTTTTATTAGATCAAAATTAACTATTTTGAGCTAATTTCATAAAAAAATTGACTTTGAATTAACCACCAAGGTCAAAGGGTCCAAATTTTCTAGAAATAAACAATATTCCTTTGGAAATATACAATTTACACATGAGGGGATTTAATATTTTTTCCACCCTCTAATATATAAGAGTTTACATTTACAACCCTCAAGGGGGAATACACATTTGGCTTAGACCCTTAAGACACACACCTAATTTTGCGACACAATATGATCTAGTAAACCAAGTGAATTGTAATAAATTAATTTAGCGAAGTAGCTTAAATTATTCCCAAATCACTTTTACTTTGGCTAAATTATTCCCAAATCACTTTTACGTTAGACTCAACTAGAACACTAGGACTCACCTAAGATTTTGACCAAGAATTCCACCCTAACTTTGGGATGAGGTTGGAGGGAAAAACTCTGTCAACCATTTGTGTTTAGAAACACACATGAGTCAGTGAGATGAAAAACCTACTAGGCTAAGACTTTTCACCAAAATAATAGGCTTACCTAGGTTGTTACATACATTCAAGGTCTTACTAGCATCATTTACATTACATAACTTGCAGAATGGGCTTACAATGACATATAGATTGTTGATAGATGACCCGATCTTGTTGAAAAATTTGGCACTTACTCTTCCTTGGAACTTTGACAAATTGAGTGCAACACCTCCATTTGTCTGTGTCTATGAAATCGCAACACTCTGAGGCCACAAATGAACATCTCTCCTTGTCCTTTTTCTTTTGTTTGTTCTTGAATATCAAGAATTTGTTTATCATAGACTATCCATTCTACTTTTTACGAGCCATTCTTATTCTTCTTCTACTCCATCCTGCAGATAGAATCTAGTTCTCTACGTAGAAGTGATCCAATGATGGCCATGTTGACAAGAGGGACAAGAAATTCCTCTATAACTCATCTAATCACTTTTGACTCCACATCAATGCAATATAATAAAATACAATCTATCCGCATACTTTGAGCCACACTTTTTTTCTACCATAGGCATCACAAAAAATTCAATTGCATTCAAATATTTGACCTGGAAGCCATGAATATCTACCGCAAAGTAGTAACATGGGGTTTAGATCATAACAAAATCATGTGCCCAAAAATACCATTGTTTTCCAAGTAACTTTAACTCTTCATGAGTCAAGTTTACGTAACAAGGCTAATGTGTCAAGGAAGGTGACATGGTTGCATCAAAGGATGCCATATGGGAAACAACACAACATCATTAGGTCAGTATGGCCATCTTATATTTAACTTTTATCATTTTCCTTTTTACATTTTCTTAATCTCATTTGTGGCTATTTCTTTACATTATTTACAATTGGTTTTTAAGGATGACTAAGTGGGGTCTAGTCTCTCATACGACGCACCTTGAACAAGTTTTTTGCATTGCATCAATTTGCGCTTGGAGGCATGTAGGTATCTATCTCCTTAGTTCTCCTTATTATATAGTGTTTCATTGTCTAATTTCATATCTCATTGCTATTTAGTTCCACTGTAGTTAAAATTTTTGCTCTATCTCTTATTTCAATACTTGCATATCATAGATTAGTTATTGTTCTACGTTTGTTAAAGTTTATATTATTTTTCTCCTCTCCATTCTTGACTTTGCATGCACCTTTACATCGTACTTCAACAAATACTCTAAGATTATCAATACATGTACATATCTTGCTTCAGCAATGAGATTACCACCCTCGCATTGTTCACACACCTCAGTATGCTCCCAAATCAATTATACCTTTCTTTTTTGCATTTCCTTTATTTAATTTTTTTTTCTTGCTTTATAGTACTCACATATAGCTTGCTAGCATCTTCAAGTCGACTCTCATTTTCAATATGGCATGCCCTAAATAGGCTCTAGTAATGCATGTAAAACTCTTAGGTAAGTGTAGGTATTGTTTTCTTACAATCTCCATCTTACATTGCATTTCAACTTTTATTTTCATATACTAGCTAATATTCTATCTCCATGGAAGTTAGGCTTGTTACTATCATTCCATGGCTAAATTGAATTATGGAAATGTAACCTTTGTGGAAATGATTCTTTTGCATTTGAAAAATCCATGACATTGAGAAGAATTATTAACAATTGAGAATGTGTAATTCCCAGCAAGGGGTTTGATGGGTAGTCTACATCGAAGCCCAAGAATGAAGTGGGATAGCTCGAGTGACTCATTCTCATTTTCTCTTTACTTCCCCAGCTATATACTGGTGTCAAGGATTTTTTTTTCATTGATACCTCACTAGCATCATCAACACTCATCCCCTTTCCTATTCCATGCTAGTGTTGCCTCTTGTAGCATTTGTTGGCGTGCTAGTTTTTCTAGATCTCATCTTTGTTGGTGCTTCACTAGTCCTCACAACTCCTTCACCATAGTTAGATACATTGTATCATTATTTGCTCCTACATTAATAGGAATTTCAAGAAATCTGCCACCTTTGATGCCCTTTCTTTCTTTGCATGGGCATTGCCACCATTTTGTTGAAGAAAAGGGTAACTAGGTTTGTTATTTATCAATGTAATTTTGACCTTTGTACTTGTCAAGAAAAATAATGATTATTTTTATAAATTATATGAATGAGTTTCTTGCTCATTCTATAGGTCTAGGAAAGTCAAAGAGTCAAAATTATATTGAAGAACTTTTCTTGAGCATTTATGTAATAAACATGATTCAACCTAGTGTCAAGCAGCGCTCCAAGACAAGCACCATCCTTCAAAGAAGAAGCCTACAAACCAAACGATGAAGAGATTGGTTAAGTCGGCCTAAAAATATATTTATATGACACATCGGCTCATATGTGGAGACACAACAATTCAAGGTGACACGTCGGCCTATTTATAGAGACACAACCACTATAAATACCCCGCTGGGGTCACCATAGAAACTAAGGAATTGGGAAAAGTCCCTGTAACTGCGGAAGAGAACAGAACCTCAGCATACTCAGAAATCTCGATGATAATCACAGAGACATCCTCGCATTCTTATCTGAAACCTCGATCAAGTAAAGTGACACAAATTTTGGATGGAGACACAGTTATTCAAGTTTTCAATGGAGAAGGATACATGTAGTTTCTCAGATGACACTGTGGCTTAGAATCTCAGGGGAGTATAGTGGTCAAGTGTTTCTCGGATGATCACTGTCTTGAAGTACAATACAGTATCAAAGCAACACTACAGTATCTTGGTGCAAGGAGTGCACATTCAATGAAGAAACAACAATATCTTCCTGCAAGAAGTGCACAGTCATAGTCTTGATGAAGATCACATGACACTCTGTCTTGGCATCTCGACAATGATAATAATGATCTTAATGAAGACATTGTATCATGTAATGGAGATCTCAGTGGTATGGTGAATACCTTGGTGAAAGTACAAAAATGATGTTAGATCTCAATAGTGCAGCAATAATGATGATATCAGCAGTGACAAGAAAGAAGAATGGTGTCTTGGTCTTGGAGTGGCAGAGAGGGTCAAGTGTCAAGGTCTTGGTGTTCGTCAATTGGAATCTCTATAAGAAGAATTACATGCAGGTTTTCCTCTCCAAGAGGGAGAGGTTTTGGCCCTGGCAGAATGCCAACTTCTTGAGTTCTTGTCTCTTTGTTTTGATAGCAGTTTGATGAAGTAAACACACACACTAATAATAAGAAGAATATCAAGCTAAGACAAATTGTAAAAAGCACTTCACAAATTGTTATCAAGTCTAGAAGAATCTTACTAATGCTATTTGCCCTAGATTCTTCAACATGGTATTGGAGCTAAGGTGTTGAAGTCAAATGAAGGGAAGCAAAAGAGACATACAAGGATCTATCTTCAAGGATATCAAAGCATGTTGAAAGGATTAAAGGAACAAGTATACAACAAGCAGGTCAACAACATTCATGGAGTATCAACTTCAGTAATTACAGTCATGCATTCAACCCATGCTCAGTTTGATGAAGTATGTCAGTGAGCCTCACTTGTTGACCATTGAACTTTGTCCATGCCAAAAAAGATAGTCTCAGGTATATATATTGCAAAAGTAATCCAAGGAGTACCTCTTACAATCCATGATTACTTCATTGTCTCAATATAGTTATTACATCAAGGCAGTTTCGGTGATAAGACAACCTATCTATATAGTGCCCCCCACAGTTTAGTTATGTTATTCCTTGACAAGTTTGGACTCTCTATAGACTAACTCTCTACACAATGCACATAGACATCACTGTGCAATGCCATATCAATATACTTGTCATAGTCTCGAAGTTTGTCTATGATTATGATCTCAATATCATGGTTCTCGGATCAGAACATAGTATCTCTAACATGTCAACAATATGTTGAAGTCAAAATTACCTTAAAATGAATTGGGAAGGTTGTGAAGCAGTCTCGATGATATCATACCATTGATGTCATGGTGCTAGAATGCCTCCAAGGAAGTCGTGATGAAAGGATACTAATGATGGGTAGCTCAAGCAAAAGAAGCATCAAGGTGAAGATCTCCTCTTCACACACCAAGTAAGTATCTTTCAATTTTATAATCCAGATTTAGTTAAGTGATTTCATGATTGCAAGGGGATTTAAAAATCGGTTAGATAATTGAAAGTCCTTGCATAGAATAAGGAGTATTTTCATAATCCTCATAGAAAAGAGAAATCATTGATATCTATGAAAAGGTCTATGAAGGTCAAACATTGTTTGAATCCATCAAGAGATTCATAGGATTCATATGATATCACTCAAAAGTCCTCTCATACCTAAATAGCAGAAGAGGAAACATAAAGGGAGATATATGAAATGCTAGATATACTCTCGGAAATTAAAGTAAAGAAGGTCACTTAGACCTATACAATAGTAAAGGTATCAAAGAATGAAGGAATAACTTCATGAAGATCAAGGAAATATGATAAGAAGGTAGTCATCATTGATGAGCAAGGGAACAAATATCAATGAACAAAGAAGGTTACCTCACTCGACAATTTGTGGTCTCTATGCTAGATAGAGAAAGACAAGTTGCAATCTATAGTAGTAAAGGATAAAAGAATTCAACCATGTGCAGAAAGAAAAGGGCCAAGGAAAGAGGAAGTAACAAATCTCTCCTATGAGTAAGATAGTATCCCCCACAAAAGGGTCCTATCTTAAGCTCCTAAATCTTGTGTTATAGATATGATCACGATAATAAGATGCATCGTGGCATCATGGAAGCATTAGGAACAAGAGCTCGTGACATCACTATGGGAATCATGAAGGACAAAATCCATGGCAGTCAAACTTGAAGGATATAGCTCTTGGGAACCTCATTGGACATTGCAGGAAAGCAAGACGTCATCCAGGACAAGGCTCATCATACATCAAGAAGGAAACAGTTTCCAGATGGGGATATGCAAGATCCTCAAGGTTCTCTAATGGAATCATCATCGGAGGGTTCACTAATCTAGAGAAGAAGCAAGTGTTTCATCAGAAACTCCAACTTATGGAATTCATGGGATAATGATGTGATGACATGAGAAACGAAGTAGATCAAGGGATTAAAAATATTTTCAATCAAGGAAGCTACTAGAAGAAGCCTAGATAACCTAAAGGTAAAATGAGGTATGTATGCTTGTGTTTAATATTACAATGTCATGTCAAATGGTTGTAGGTAACATGGATCATTGCTTCTAATTTGAGAAGCATGATCAAGAGAAAAAGGATCTCCTCCTTTGAAAGGATGCAGGGAGGCATAAAGTCACACTAAGATGAAATCAACATAATATGTCCTCATATGAAGTATGAGGTGGTTAACTATAGTTAAGAAACTTTGATTGAAAGCTCCTGGAATGGAATGAGTAAGGAAGGAAGAGATCGTGAGATATCCAACCATGATGAAGGCAATCAACATCCAATAGACCAAGAAGATTTGACTAGGAAATCCCCTGGAAGGATATGAAAACTCTAATGAAAGTTTGAAAAATAAGGAGACCCTTAACAATGGATAACTTTGGGATATGTGTCAACATGTATGCAGGATGCTGATACCCACAAGAAGATGTCAAGATGAAGAGCCATCCCCTAAGGTAGTATTTGATTTAATGTTATGCTTTGATTTCTTGAATAATATCTGGATGAGTTCATGAAGGGCTACTGGAACAAGAGTTGTAAGTACAACTAGCATTCATGTGGTGGATGGAAATCCTTGAAAGAAACAATGATGAAGAAGTAGCCATATGACGAAGGTTCCAGATATGTATCAACAAGGCCACTTTCCATGAAGAAAGGAATGACGTGATGAACCAAGAAAGAAAGTGATGTATGGCCTATGCCCTACAAGAAAGAAGCTCAACCGAATTTTGTGACATCAAGGAAAGAAGTTGATCAAGCAGTTGAAGGACCCACGAAGAAGAAGTTGTTGATGAAAAGGAGAATTCCTTGGTAAGAGGGAGCTCTAACAAGTCCCTGATCAAGAGGGAGTTTGAATTAATATCACCCCTGATTACAAAGGAGTGACAATGGTGCTTTTTCATGTCATGTGTCATGCACTAGACTAGGACTAACAGTTGTAAGTCTAGATGAAGGCCATGAATGGAAATGTAGACACATGGTAGACACAACATTCTTGTCTTCACTTGGGAAGAAAGAATGGGAGTATTGGGTAATCATCTACCATCCGATACTCTTTGAGGATGTGTAGGGCATCCAAGACAAGAGTAGGTAGGAGGACCGATATTCTTTGAGGGCTAGGAACCCAAGATAAGAATAGTCCTAGAAGGTCATACTTAGTGAACACTCAGGTGGGTATGTACCTTGAGAGATAATGATGAAGGTGTCTATAAATCATTGGTATCGCCAGCATTGTAGCTCATGGTCTCATGGAAAGATGGAGTTGTTAGTCAAGGCCTTGCACTGTGACAATGTTAATTGATATGATGCTATACAAATGGGATTACCAATCCGATTCTTCTTATTGGAAATTATTCAAATTGAGAACGACCAAGTACCATTGTAAATACCTCCCTAGTTAAGAGGGAGTGTTGAAGAAAAGGGTAACTAGGTTCGGTATTTGTCAATGTAATTTTGACCTTTCTACTTGTCAAGAAAAATATTTTTTTTTTTTATAAATTATATGAATGAGTTTCTTGCTCATTCTATAGGTCTAGGAAAGTCAAAGAGTCAAAATTATATTGAAGAACTCTTCTTGAGCATTTATGTAATAAACATGAGTCAACCTAGTGTCAAGTAGCCCTCCGAGAAAAGCACCATCCTCAAAGAAGAAGCTTGCAAACAAAACGATGAAGAGATCAGTTAAATCGGCCTCAAGATATATTTATATGACACGTCGGCTCATATGTGGAGACACAACAATTCAAGGTGACACGTTGGCCTATTTACAGAGACACAACCACTATAAATACCCCGCTTGGGCCACCACAGAAACTAAGGAATTCATAAAAGTCTCTGTAACTGCGGAAGAGATCAAAACCTCGACATGCTTTGAAATCTCAATGATAATCACAGATACATCCTCACATTCTTATCTGAAACCTTGATCAAGTAAAGTGACACAGGTTTTGGATGGAAACACAGTCATTCAAGTTTTCAATGAAGAAGGATACATGTAGTTTCTTGGATGACACAGTGGCTCAGAATCTCAGGTGAGTACAGTGGTCCAGTGTTTCTCGGGTGATCACTGTCTCGAAGTACAATACAGTATCAAAGCAGCACTACAATATCTCGTGGCAAGGAATGCACAGTCATTGACAAAACAATAGTATCTTCGTGCAAGAAGTGCACAGTCATAGTCTTGATGAAGATCACATGACACTCTGTCTCGGAATCTTGATAATGATAATAATGATCTTAATGAAGACATTGTATCATGTAATGGAGATCTCAATGGTATGGTGAAGACCTTGGTGAAAGTACAACAATGATGTTAGATCTCAATAGTGCAGCAATAATGATGATATCAGCAGTGACAAGGAAGAAGAATGGTGTCTTGGTCTTGGAGTGGCAGAGAGGGTCAAGTGTCAAGGTCTTGGTGTTCGTCAATTGGAATCTATATAAGAAGAATTATGTGTGGGTTTTCCTCTCCAAGAGGGAGAGGTTTTGGCCCTGGCAGAATGCCAACTTCTTGAGTTCTTGTCTCTTTGTTTTGATAGCAGTTTGATGAAGTAAACACACACACTAATAATAAGAAGAATATCAAGCTAAGACAATTTGCAAAAAGCACTTCACAAATTGTTATCAAGTCTAGAAGAATCTTACTAATTCTATCTGCCCTAGATTCTTCTACACATTTGTCTTCAATGGTGCTTCAATAGTGTCACTACCTCCCTTATTTTATCCTCTCACTTTTTTCGTCTCTTGCCCTTCCTACAGAGTTGGTGTCACCTTCTCTCCTCAATGTAACCCTCTAAAATTATCCCCTCTAAAACGATACTCAAACGTATCTTGCTAGCATCTCCAAGATCACTCATTTTTTATATGGCATGGCCTAAATAAGTACATGCATTGTATCTCAAGCACTTGTGTAAGTGTAGGTGTTTATCATGTTAACCACTCACCTCTAGTGGTAAGTAGAGGATATTTTATCACCTTTCTCTTACAGTCCTATCTAACAATCCTTTGGTGACATTAAGTTGACACGATGTTGGTCGTTTATGAGTTGGGTAGGTATGCAAGGGTCTTGAGATGGATCTACCAATACACATGATCTTGGGGATTCGTAGTTTCACCCACATCTTTCTATATAAAGTGTTGCTCATGTTGTAAAGGTTGTCGCACATATAGAGAAGCATTTATCTCATACGCAAGCATGGACTTCCCTCTTATGCATGAAAATTCAAAAAACCCTGAATCCTACTACAACTAATTAAGTTTCTTCTATTTGCTAAATGAACTAAACAAATTATTTACATTGTTCTACGGTAAATATCGAAACTAATAAACTGCAGCCTTCACAAATAAAATATTGCGGAAGAAAAATAATGTTGGAAGAATAGATGCACACACATAAAAATACACAACTATTTTTGGACTAAGTCCCCGAAAAAACCCAACTCGAGAAAACTGGTGCAACAACTGAGGGTTTGGTTATTATGCAGTAGTAAATCTGAGTACAAAACTATGGATGCTCAAATCTAGCAATCCATACAAAGAAATGGCTGACAATAAGTCTAGTGAGAAAAATCTCACTCCCACTGGCGATCCGACACTGACCTTGGCTCAAGATGAGTTACTCTCGGTTGGCTCTGTGTGTTGATTTCTGGTAGCATCAGATGTGCTCTAAGTCTCAAAATTTGCAGGGAGGCTTAGAAACATGCATTCTCCAATACCCAGAAATCATTTTGGGAAATTCCACCCAGAGACAATTTTATTACAATAATTAATTATTTTTAATGGGACCCTAAGTCTAAACTTAGGAAATTAAAATAATTAATGGGTATTAATCTAAACTATGGGTGAAACTTCTAGAAGAAGGCAGAGATCAAGTCAATATGATCCTAGCCATTGATTAGCATCTAATTTGGGTCATTGATTGATAGACGAGAGGATTATAAGAGGGGGCTTGATGGGCACTTGGAACAGACACCAAAGCCAGATACTCAGTTACTAGAGTAAGATAGATTTTCTCACTGGTTGAAGTTCGGCAAGAGAAAATCGAATCAGAGGAAGAGTTGCATGTGAGAAAGGAAGAGAGGGCATCAACATCTTTAGAGAGTGCAAGGCAACAAGACGTAGAGCACGAACAGGGTGACACAGAAAGAGGCAGATTGACGCAGAGCCTGCATGGCAGCTAGACGCTAGGCTAGTGTGAGAAGTTTGACGTAGAGGGACACAGAAAGATTCCTTGGAATATTCCTATACAGGTGGACGAGTCATATCGTGCCAAGTGGCATCTTGTTATTGTGCAATCATGGTCAAAGTGGACCAATGGGAAGGCAACGCATGGCAAGCTCGAAGGTCGCCACGTACCCCTACAATGGTGTGTTAAATTTTTTATGGAGGCTCCGGGGTTCGCCCCTACGACCTCCCCTCCGTAAGCCAAATCACTTAACTGTCTTCACTACATGTTAGTTCTTAACCTCTAAGGATCACCGCATATATTTAATGTCTAATTGTTTTGGAGTTGGCGGTTAAGAGGGCCAGCCCTCCATGTGAACACACCAACCCATGGTTATAGTGACCGTTTCCAACCAGCAGCTCCAATGAATAACAAAAACCATTAACATTTTATGTTTGGCATATGAACGCACCTTCCGGCAGGCAGTTAAGGTCGCAGTTACATTTATCAAATCCTGTAGCAATATAACCACAACATTTTAACCCTAACATGTGACCACCATTGTGGAGACCGCCAGTAGTTAGGCTAATGGTTAGCCATAACTGTGCAGGTTAGTGCTAATCCGAGGTTGACATTTTATTAACCCAGTTTAAATTTAATTAAACTCAAGATTAATCCAATGGTGTTTTTGGCGGTGCCCCCAAATTCGGCCTTAACTCCAAAATTAGTGGAGCTAACTGGAGTTCCTCCAGTTCTAGTGGAGGATTCCTAGGAGAAAGTTGTTTCTCTCATAACATGGGCAAAATTCATCCAATTGAGGATCAGAAAAAGGTGTTCCTAGATGATTGAGAGGATCTGAACACAATGGAATAGGTCACAGAGGTAGAGAGGCACTTCCATACGTGATTTTTCCACGTTGAAGTTTAATGAAGCTCAAGGCCACCAGGGTCAAGCCTAGATCAGCTAGAGTCCAATTGAGGAGCTTGGAGAGTCATCTTAGGGGTTTTTGGATGCTCTGGTTCCATTGAAGCAGGGTTCAGGAGCTGTAGAGCATTGCAAACTATACTTTTTCCATTTTGAGCAAATACAGAGGCCCAAGCCATGGAAGCTGGACCAAGGAGATGTAGACTAGGAGGGGTGAACTCCTTTATCAAAACACTGTGTTAAGTGTTTTTATTGATGGTTTTCTATTCATTTACTTGTTGTTGTTCAACACTTGTCTTTCATGCTATTCTGCTCATGATTTTAACATAAAACTTTGACATGAATTTACCTATTTTGATTCACAAACACCTAAGAAAACCTATGCACATGAAGCGATTGACAAGCATATTTTTATAAATCTGGAGTTGAAATTAGCACAACAAAACTAACATTCAGCTACAGATCAAGTTGGACATCTGAGGAGAAAACTCTTGTAGCTTTGTGCTTGAGCATTTTCAGGAAATCAAAGGAACAATTGAAGCTATTATCTAGGAATTCATGTGCAATGAGTTTGTGATGTTGTATTTTCTCTGTTATAGTTTCATATGAAAGATATTCATCTTCTCTTTCCATTCATCAATTCTTCAGTGGTTTTTCCTTAAGTTTATAAGCAAAATTATTTTCATAAAGCTCTGTTTTGATGGGAATATCATTATGTGTTACTTTCTTCCTTGCTTAATGAATTAATGATATATATGCTCATTAAGACCTCTTGTTTCTTCTGTAGCTGAATGTTAGTTTTGCTATGCTAATTTCAATTACAGATAAACAAATGCTTGTACATTGCTTCATGTGCATAGGTTTTCTTAGGTGTTTGTGAATCAAAACAAGTAAATTCATGTCATGTTTAATGTTAGAATCATGAGCAGGATAGCATGAAAGACAAGTGTTGAACAACAACAAGTAAATGCATAGCACACCATCAAGAAAAAGACTTAACAAAGTGTTTTGATAAAGGATTTCACCCCTCTTAGGCTACATCTCCTTAGTCCAGCTTCCATGGCTTGGGCCTCTCTATTTGCTCAAAATGGAAAACAGTATAGTTTACAATGCTCTACAGCTCCTAAAACCTGCTTCAATGGACTCAGAGCACCCAGAAACCCCTAAGTTGACTCTCCAAACTCTGCAAATGGACTATAGTTGTTCTAGGCTTGACCTCCTCGCTGGTGGCCCTTGGCTTCATTAAACTTCAACGTGGAAAAATCACGTATAGAAGTGTCTCATTGCCTCTAAAACTTGTTCCATTGTGTTCACACTGTCGAAAACATCTAGGAACACCTTTTCCTGATCCTCATTTGGTCGAATTTTGCCAAAGATATGAGAGAAATAGTTTTCTCCTAGTAATCCTCCACTAACATTGGAGGAACTCCAGTTAGTCCCACTATTTTTGGTGGAAGGGCCGAAATTGGTGGATCGCCAAATTTACCGCCAATTTTAACTATGAGTTTAATTAATGCTAAGCGTGATTAATTAACTCTTAATTGTGGATTAACTCACAGTTAAATGTGGATTAGCGCTAATTGTGCGGTTAGCCTATCCATTACCTCGACGGATTGGAGGAACTGGACACATGGCAGATTTAACTATTGTGGTTTCCATTAGCGCTGACCGCTAGTTTCTATTCACCGCAACCATTACATGGTGTTCACATGTTGTATTAATCGTGAGAGTTAAGGTTTAAGGTTGGCACCGGAGGTTAATGATAACCGTGACCATTTGGTGTTACCTCCGTGGTTGGTGTGTTCACATGGAGGGCTAGCCTACGGGCTGGCCCTCCTAACCGCCAACCTTAAACATGTTACATTTCAAATATAAACGGAAAGCTATATAGGTTAAGAAACACAGTTACTGGAGTTGGTTGAGAGCCTTGGTCGCAGAGGGGAGGTCGCAGGCTCGAACCCCAGTGCCTCCATAAAAATTTTAACACACCATTATAGGGGCAAGTGGTGGCCTCTAGGCTTGCCACGTGTCGCCTTCCCATTGGTCCACCTCAACCACGATTTCCCAATAACAAGATGCCACTTGGCGTGATATGACTCATCCACTTGTATAGGAATATTCCAATAAATATTCTAGGGAATATTCTCCTTGCTGATTGGGCTGTACGGATGCCCAGTCAGCATCGCAGTCAACCTATACCAAAATTTTGCCTGTTTGGTGAAACAGTTAGCGGGCTCTAACTTCCTCATACGAACTCTATTTTGAATGAAACGAGTTGCGTTGGGATCATTTTCACGAGATGGACATGGTCGTTTAGGTTTCGAGCGATTCTAAGCACTTTGATTTTTTGAGCTAATTCTTGCCCCTAATCCAGATTCCAATCACTTCTACTAGCTAAGAATTCGACTTTCTTTCCTCCAGTCTCACACCCTGGCTTCCGACACTTGAAATTCAAATTCCCTCTACAGAAACTCGACTTCTCCTCATTGATTGTGTTGCCTCTCCGTCAGCACTGCGTAGGCCAGTGTCAGCCCTCCTCTGGACGTCTTTCTATCCTTTCTCTACCTTGTATTCTCCAAAAATTCCTTCTCCTGTATTCTCACTGCCCCTCTGCTGCAAAATCTCCCCAATTGATTTTCCTCTTGAGAACTTCTCACCTCAGAAAATCAATTTCCTCAGTCTTTCTGTGTGTTTCTAAATGAACCCCAAGCCTCCTTCTTATACTTTTCCGGTTGAGACTTCAATGGCCGAGATTAAGTCTCTAATCAACGGCTAAAATTAAAACATGACTTGATCCTCCTTCTAGATCATTCTCACCCATATTTTGAATAATACCCATTAGTATTTTAATTTCCCTAAGTTTAGATTTAGGAACCCCATTAAAAATATTAATTACTTTAATAAAATACAATCCAGGTGGAATTTCACCAAACGGTTTCTAGGTTCTTTAGAACTCATGTGCCTTAGCCTCTCCACCAATTTTCAAGGCTAGATCACTTCTGATGCTACCAAAGACTAACACTCTCTCTTAGCGAGGAAAGTGCTCTAGCAACAATGTTCACTTGCATGTTGCTCTATCTCTGAAGCACCTCCTTTCTGCATTGTTGTTGCCACCAACACTATGTTGTTGTTGCTACTATACTGTTGCCCATGACACTGCCACTACCATTGTTGCATCTATATTACAACTTCCTCTCAAATGTTGCATCTGCTATGCTGCTAGCACTGCCACTGCTAACACTGCATTCGTACTGCAACTCAGTTTCTAAGAGAAGCAACTGAAAAACATCCAAAATTAACTGAACTTAACTGTGCTCAGCATAATATCATGAATGTTGGAATTTGACTGCTACTAGTCTCTGACCCTCTGAATCTTCTGCGCTAGTGCTAACTTCTGCACTGCTCCCAACCTTGCTCTGTGTTCCTCAGTATCTGGTCTTCGGCTATTGCATCTGTCCTCCAAACAATCTACTGCATCATCTGACACTAATTCCATCTCGCTACTGCTGAATCTTGGGCTCCCTTAGCAAGGAATTGATCCAAGAGGTTGCCTCCTCAAGGATCCTTCCCACATGTAGTCCTCCCGACTACAGCTCAATATAGCCCCATCTCCCTCCTGGAGATGTGTGGGCTCATGGCAAACTCATCTTCGTCAATCTTTGTTGGAGCAGCTTTAGGATCATGTTTCTCATCCTTGTCCTTTTTCTTCAAAGGACAATGGGATGCATAATGGCCCATCTCGCCACAACTAAAACATTTCACCTTCGAAATGTCCTTCCGCTTCTGCTTATATTGTCCATTTGATGCTAGAGTTGTGTTCTCCTCCTCCTCCTTGGTCTTCGTGTCACTCCCACTATTGCCATTGAGGTTGACCTTAACTAGGTCCCTCCTTAATTTTTCCTGTTGAAGAGCTGCCCACATCTCCTCCAATAAAGGTAGTATTTCCCTTCCCAATATGCTTTGGACGAAGACTTGCCATTCATCCAAGACTCCATTCAAGGTTGTCCTCACCATCGTTGTTGACTGAGGAGTGGACCCCACTGCAGCAAGCTGGTCTCTGGTATCCTAAAGACGTTGAAGATAGGAGTTAACTCCTCCCTTCTGCATCAATGCCCACTGCAGCTTTGTTCTAGGTACATCTTTTGTTGTTCAAAAGAGCCTTCATACAGTGAAGACAAAGCTTCTCACTTCTCTTGGGTTGTATCCTTGCCCTGCAAGTGTGAGACCACATGATCTCGAACTCCATCGAGAATGAGCTTCTTCACCTTCACCTGCTTGGCCTTGTACATCTTCTTTTGATCATTGTTAGCAGGAAACACTACAACACTTTTGACGTAAGCTTCGAGATCATATTCTTCTATAACAGCTAAGATTTTGGTCTTCCATATGACATAGTTGGAAGCACCTTCCAACCTGTCCTGATCTCTGAGCCCATACGATGCCATCTCACCCAACTGTCGAACTGACTCCTCTAGTCACTGCTCAACACTGCTCAGTTGCTCAGCAAGTGAGAAATTCAAATTTTCTTGTGAAAAGTTCTCTGAGGAGAAAATTCCCTTTCTATGTGTTTTTGCTATTTTCCCACAGATTTCTGCTTCGACAGAAATTGCGCCCTTCAAGCACTGCGTTGAGGCTTTGCGTCACTCCCTCTGCTTCTGCAAACTCACGAATTGGAAATCATACCTCTTTGTCGACTCTCTTAAAGAGAGATTTCCTTAGAATCTTTGCTTCCCGACAAGGACTGCACAATCCCTTCAAGGGGATTCAAATTTATGCCAAATGTAGTTGTTGGCCTCTTTGCTCAGGGTTGGATCTGCTCTTCCTGTTTCAAAATCAATGCTCTGATACCATGTGAAAATTCCTAATTCTCAAGGAACCCCTACTATAGCAAATTTGAATCTACTTCACCTACTTGATTTTATCTACATTCATTAAGCTATTCTTCTAAATACTGTAGCAAACTACTTATGCAGCCTACACTACTTAAATTTGATTTGCATGAAACAAGGAAACTGAGAAAAGAACTAGATACACAGGACACAGTGATTTTTGGACAAAATAGTCCCCGGAAAAACCCAATGCGGGAAAACCGGTGTAGCAGCTCTGAGGGTCTATTATTATGCAAGAGAAAATTCTGAATATAAATCTAGGATGCTTCAACTAGCAATCATTTATAGAGAAAATATTGGACAAAAAGACTGGTGAAATAATCTCATCCTCTCACTAGAGAACTAGTGACTGATCCTCAGCTCTGGGAGGATCTACGTCACCTTTTGATGGCCTCTGCATCAAACTGCATCACTCTGGGCAGCTTCTGCATCACACCTCCTGGGTATTACACTGTCTCTCTGCTTTGGATCTTCTGCTAGCTGAGAATTCAACTTTCATGCCTCCAGTCTCACACCCTGGCTTCTAGCCCTTGAACTTCGAATTCCCTCTGCAGAAACTCGACTTCCCCTCATTGACTGTGTTGCTTCTACTCCAGCACTGCATAGGCCAGCGTTAGCCCTCCTCTGGACATCTTTCTGTCCTTTCTCTGCCTTGTATTCTCTGGAAAGTCCTCCTGGATTCTCACTACTCCTCTGCTGCAAGATCTCTCTAATCGATTTTCCTCTTGAGAACTTCTCACCTCAGAAAATTGATTTCCTCAATCTCTTTGTGTGTTTCTAAATGAACCCCAAGCCTCCTTCTTATACTTTTCCTATTGAGACTTCAACGGCCAATATTAAGTCTCTAATCAACGGCTAAGATTAAAACATGACTTGATCAGCCTTCTAGATCATTATCACCCATATTTTCATTAATACCCATTAATATTTTAATTTCCCTAAGTTTAGAGTTAGGAATCCCATTAAAAATATTAATTATTTTAATAAAATACAATCTAGATGGAATTTCACCGAACGGTTTCTAGGTTCTTTAGAACTCATGTGCCTTATCCTCTCCACCAAGTTTCAAGGCTAGAGCACTTCTGATGCTACCAAAAACTAACACAAAGTAAAGTGCTTGTAGCTCAAACCAACATATAAATTGGAAAATGCAAAACCTTAAGTTTAATTTGTAGCAAACTTATTTGAACAAAATAAAAATGTGATGAGTGAGGTTGTGTAAATTTTAAGCATGCAATTAAAATGGAAAACGAGAAGATGCAAAAGTTAATTCACTCACATCTTTCTCTCCCTAAATGGAGAGAAGGGGTGCCATGGGTAAAACCCAAGCTCCCACAAGAAAAATAGATATTTTATTACCTTTTTACAATGAGTAGAAGGCCCCTTAATGGGCTGCCCAAAATATGGAAGAGACAATTACAAAATAGGAGTCTATAGGAACCAAGATCTCCTTCCAAGAAGTGGCAACCACAATGGCCAAGAAACAACTCTTGAAATCTGAAAATTACAAGTGCACAAAGGCCCACGGCCAAGCTAATTTGTTGCTATCCAAGATTGTTCACGGCCTCCCTAAAGTTCATCAACAAGTGCTCTTGGGTTCCTACAATAAATAGTTAGAGTTTCAAACTTTCCTCAATCTTGTCAACACAAAAGGTGAGCATAGTCCATAAATAGATCTGAATTTTCTGAAAAATCGACCTCAAGCTTAGTGTGAAACAAAGAGGAAAGTTAGCAAATATAATTTACAAATATTCTACAAAATTTAGGCTAAGGAATTGGAGCGAAACTCCAATTTTTACCTAATGTTCAACATGCTCTTCAATAGCAAAATAAAATCGCTATTAGCACAAGAAATTGAGACAAATTATTTTAATTGAAATTGGATTCTGAAACACAAGATAAAAATCAAGGATCCCTGCAACACAAAATCATGAGATGAGGCCTTGGGAGATAACAAATGTGGGTTCTTCAATGAACTTGCTCAAGAGAGATGATTCTTCCAAGAATTTCCTCTCACGCTTGAGGCTTGATCCAAGAGATGTCGCTACACAATTTTGAATAAACATTAGATCCACATGAGTTAAAAGAAATAAAATGATAAAGAGATGTTAGAGATTTATTTGAAAATCAACTAAAAATTTATCTAGAGCAAACTCTCAAAACCAAATGCCAATGTGAGATGGTTTCACATTAACAAATCTTTAAAAGCATAATGGAAACTAATGAACACAATAGCATAAGTAGAAAATGAAACACAATGATCAAGATATTAACTTGCTCAAGAAGCACAACACCTCATATGTGACACCCCAAAGTCTTTGATTGCAATACAACATGAGTTTACATAAAAGCAACAATTCCGGAAGCACAATAGCTCGTTTTCAATTCATCAAATGAGAGCTCAAGGCTCTATTATATAGAATTATGGGAGACGATCCCAATGTAGAACCAAATGCCAAGTGGTGAGAGGGAGGATATCACAAGGCAAATTCGAATTTGTGGATAGGAGCTCCAAATGCCAAGTGTAGAAGCCAAATTTCCTCATGCCCATGTGCCAAATTCCAATCCTTCATTCGGGCTGCCAAGTGTGATGCATAGGAGTTGAAAAAGGAGCATATTCTCCTACAAATCTTCAACCATAGTCATGTAGAGACACCACTGTACATTGAACTCAAGTCTTCCCTCCTTCTCTGTGTTGAACTGTTGTAGAAGCTGCCAGCATGAAAGGTGAAGTAGCTGTGCGTATGGGCTGCCAGAGATGCTCTAGGTATCCTCTTGTGACTAGCTGTTAGTGGGAGACACAAGAACTGTCCCATGTGGCAGCTCAGTCACCACTTAAACTTTAACAAAACTATGAGTTGGCAGATTTAATACACTTGCATTGATTGATGTTTGATTGGGCCTGCGTGGACTGTGGTGGACTGCCCTTAATTGGCTACGTTGATTTCTCATGATTGTTGTGTAACAAATGCAAGAGAATGTGGGGGATAAAATCTGCCCCACGTGGAATTATTGTCCCCCCTTTAAACTGAATTCAAATGATGCCAAATAACAGTGTTGATAATATTGGTATTGGAAAAATATTGGTGAGGGTCTAGAAAACATCTTATCGACAATATCGGCAAAAATATCGGCAAGCATAAAAAGTGCATAGTATATTCATTTTTTTTCATATTTTTAAACATATAAAGCAATAACAACATGAACTAAACACATTGGCACATAAATATGAAGAAAGCACTGATATATATGATGTCAAATAGAAATGATACATCAAACTTCAAAGGCAATATCAAATCCTGTTGATCCCTGATAATTGTCCAATCAAGGACTCACACAAAATAACATCACAGATCGTGTTGATCCCTGATAATTGTCCAATCAAAGACTCAAACAAAATAACATCACATATATAAAAGTATCCCATCATCATGAGTTATAAACTTATATGTAGCAAAACAAATAAAACTAGCAACTATCTATCTAAGACCAGTTCCCTCTCCCTAGCAGCTATCTTTCTGTCTTGTTCAACAATTGCTTCAAGAGCTTTTTGTATAACCTCCGCACTAGAAACCATACAAGGCATTACATCTGCATCATGTGCAGGGAGTCTAGCTAGATGCTATTTCGATCGTGTAACCCCTCCTAACATCTTGGTCCCACACAATTTGCATGATATATATGCCTGATTTGCCCACCAACAAGCTCCCCATACTCCCAAAATTGGTCTAAGGCTTTTGGCATATTTGACATTTGTAGTGAACTAATTCAAACCTAGGGCACAAAAAAAACAAAATGTTGTCATTAAACCCCCCAACACAAAAAAATAATAAGTAATAACAACCTCATTTAAAAAAATTACTACAACATTTTCATTTTGCAATGTGAATGAAAAATGGCAATAAGAGGGTGCATAAGAAAGTTGAAAAAAAAAATGAAGCTTGTTCTCCAAATATGGAGAAAATCCTTGCATTGGCTCATGGGCATGAAAATCATAGCAAATGAAAAAAAAACAAAGAAACAAAATGTTGTTAGGCAAAGAGGCAAGCAAGCATAACACTAAATCTATGGAAAAATCATTAACATAAGGGTTTTTAAGAACATACCTATTAATGGAAGAAATGAGGTTTGTCTTGCTGTTCTTCAATATTTGATCCACAAAAAATCTTAGTTGGTGGTGATAATCATTGTTTGATCCTCAATCCCTCCTTGACAACCACCACAAAACTCTTCCCCTTCCTTCTGCAACACTCAGAAACAAAAATGAAGAAAAAAAAGACAAATTTCCTTTTTTCTAACCGTGGCCTAGGCTACTCGGCGATATTTTGTATCGTCGCATGATATTTTGCCAAGATATTGGCGATATCTCGGAAATATCGTGATATTTTCGGGAGCCAAAATATCGCGATATTTCCGAGATATCGCCGATATCTTGGCAAAATATCATGCGACGATACAAAATATCGACGAGCCAAAATATCGCGATATTTTCTCGACGATATTTTTGCTCGCTGAAAATATCGTGATATTTCCGATATTCGGCGATATCTTGCCAATATTATCATCACTGCCAAATAATGCTACGTTACTAATCTTTAATTTCTACGTGGACCTGACAGCTTAATTAATCTCATGCCAACATATGATTCAAGCGGGAACAATGTGGGGGGACAAGTTTTGTACCATGTGGCATTATTGTCGCCCTTTAAAATTTTAATTTGGTTCCCCTTTATGCTTTTAATTTTATCATCTTTTTTTGACTTTGAAATATATTAAAAATCACCACTTTTCAACAATTCACGGTGTCTCCAAACTTCACATGTTGCCTTATTGGCTCAACACTTGGAACCTTTGACTTTGTCTTGTAATTTATGTGGTGGGCCCCACATGGCCGCCACATCACCTTTGACTTCAACTCAATTTTCCTTATCACTTCTTTGACTTATTTTGACTTTAGAAAATTTTATGAATTTTTCCAATTATTCATTTTTTTTAATTCTTTCCTCATTTTTTCCACTAACACTAGGAAGATCGACTTTTGAGGGACTATAAGTCGCCTTTTGACCCTCAAAGTGGGTCGTGTAATAATGTTGGGTCTCTGAGGATGAATTTTGAGTAGTCATACACCTTAGACATTTCCCAAGGCCACTTATTTACATCATTACACAAAAAATAATTAAAAAATCTCGTTTTGCAGGAAATTTTTAATTATAAAAAACTCCTACTTAAACCTAGCCAAATTCCACGAAATTTTTTGTGTGATCTAGTATGGTAATATGTATTGACTCTAGACACTAAGATGCGTTAGAGGCTCAACCTTCAAACCATCACCCCGGCTTTGGTGTAAAAAGTGAGTGAAAAAACCCAGAAAATTATCCGCCTTTGAAAAATAAGGGATAATTAACCAGACAGAAAAAACACTCCAAGATGTACGCATTTTTTGGTCGAGTCCTAACATCCTAGGCCTGTTACAGACTCAAAAACTCATCATTAGTAGTATCACTTATTATAATTCCCCGCAGTGTGTGGAATTTGGGTACAAGAAAGATGATGAGAAGATAGAAGTAGAGTTAAAAAACATTGTTGACTGATGATATTTGATAGTACAATTGTCCTTTGGATCATCCTCAGGCGTGGAGTCTTCGTATAATCATCAGGTGCCATTCCAGTGGTCAACAAACACTGATTCCCATGCTTACTCATGGTGGTTGTATTGGTTGTCTGATATTTTCACTGTATTTGTGTGTGTGCTTTCATATACGCAAATTGTTATGGATTGGTTCATAGTTATTGCATGTATGTTTGCTTTCAAATCTGTGCTTACTTATTTCTCGCCATGTCGTTAATATATTGTGAATTAATTTGCAAATAAATTTTGGCATGTTTTTGTTCATGTATCTCTGATTGGGTTTTGGCTCACTCACTTTCATAGTGCAATCATGGATCAAAAACACCTTCCTTATAAAATGAATTAGGAAAGTAAGGAGTCTCAACGGGGTTGTGTCCATGCATTCTTGGTACTCCATGCTGCCAGTACTCATTTCAGCAGGTGGTTAATACACCACGTCAGTGTTACATACCAAGGTTCAATGCCCCATCCATTCACTTAATGCCATGAGTAGATCACTTTATGCCATATTTCTATTTCTTCTTGTCCATTTGGGAACCAATTTCATAAGATAGTGTCTGCTCTCATTGACATGGACTAAGGAGGCACGGAACTAATCCCTAATGATTATTGCCAGGAGGTGTTGATTCAATATATGCTGGTACTTCGCTAGTCAATTCCTATGGGTAGCTCTAATCCGCTAAATAAGGAAGGCTATTCCACTAATTCAATGGTAGAGGCTTCTAATCCTACTACAGTGATCCAATGGGGAGGAGGAATCAGCAGCAAAAGAATCAATGGGAATAATCCAATGGGAGGAGACTCCTATATAAAAGAAATTCGCTGATAGTAAGTGCCCAAGAGGTCTTTGCTCACTGTTAAGCTAATACCAGCGCCAGTCTCATCTGGAGCCATATGTTCACAGGAGGTGGGTTGTTGCTGCTTTTATTTTACCCTACGCAGGAGGTTTTATTTGTCTATATATTCTATTGCATATCTACGCTTAACTTATCCATTTGAATAGGTTTCCTTAGGCACCCCACCTACCCATTTCCTATTGTTGTATCAATCAATAGGTCTGCTCCATTGTAACAAGAAATCAATAATTGATATACGAGATCGTATCTCTACATCGACCTTGTCCATAAAGAAATAAGAGAACTACTAGGAGTGTAAGTTCCTATGAAGGAAGCTTAGCGTTAGAGAGAGCTGGTTGAATACGAAGACTAATCTAGTTAGGCGAGAAGAGAACATGTGGATGGATAGATAGGGAAAGTTAGTTAGTGTTGTTAGTAGCGAGGGATGGACTTGAAATGGATATAGT
The DNA here is from genome assembly GCA_000404065.3 of Pinus taeda. NCBI lineage: Eukaryota > Viridiplantae > Streptophyta > Pinopsida > Pinales > Pinaceae > Pinus > Pinus taeda. Next base: position 31,212 of record APFE030578410.1, read on the forward strand.
GTGGGAAGGCTAGATAGGGACTTGAAATGGCTAGGGACTTGAACCAGTCGTTATAGATAGGGACTTGAAATGATCGTTATGGACAATGTATAGGGATATTATTTATTACGTTATTTCAATAGTGTTTTCTACCTACTTATCTATCTCCCCCAGGGTAGGTTGGCACAGGCCTCGCTACTCTGGCTACACTATAAAAGTGAGTCATGCTAGAGTCCATCCATGTAAGAAGGAAGGAAATAAGTAGGAGGGTGACCATCAGGCTATAAACCATCAGGGGGAAAGATCTCTGGTATGGAAAGATCGGGCAAGATGGGCAAGAGAGCCTGCCTTTCCCGTAGCTCCGATAGGCATCCATAGAGCGTGCCCTTACGAGCTTGGGTGAAGTTGGCTCAGCCTGGTTGTGAAAAGAGCGAGCTGCTTGGGTGAAGTTAAAGCAGGGGTATCCTCTTATCCATTCAATCAGGGGAAAATCCAATTCCTTTACTATGTGGTCCGGTACGTGCCCTTTCTTTATTCCCTCAACGAATTCTAGCCATGCATCCTCCCTAAAAATTACGACTTTTTAGTGTGAACGTAACATAGGGGTGGCATTTGAACCAGTTCCAGTCACAGTTCAATAGTCAGTAGCGTCCCTTCCTATTAAATAGAAAGACGTAGCATCAAGGGTAACATCAGTTTAGGCGGTGAAACCCACAACGAAGGGGCAGCCTTGAGCAATAGATTTCCCCCCCCAAGAACAAAGTCAGGTAGAGCGAAGGCATAGGCATCGTAGGTAGAGGCGAGAGAAGAAGCGTAGCTAGGACTTGAAGTCAGAGCATAAACCAAGCTCATAAGCATCAAAGGCTTGGCAGGAATCAGAACTATAATAGTGGGGAGGTGCACCGGAACTACTAATCCCGTAAAGGATCAATCGCAGCAAAATAAAACCCATGACCTTCCCTTTTACCATATTACTTGCTCTGCCTGTACTTTTCTTTTTCGGTCACTGCCTTTCCTATTCTGTATTACCGCCCCTATCTTTCCTATCCTACCAATGTATAGGTTCGACTGATCATGTAGGTTGTGCTGGGGAATGATCTGATTGACCATTTCTCTTTGATCCCGCGGATCCCATTGCATATCCACCACACCATCAGCGATAGGGGTAGCCGCAGTTCAAGATCGAGATTTAGATCTCGTGCCAGAACCCATTGATTCACCAGCAGAAGTGGTGGATGCAGATCTCGTTGTAAAGCTACCAGTAGCAGATGCAAATCCAAATGCATAACCTATGGACCTGATCTCTCCGTTCATAGAAGGTATCACCTTACTGGGTCTTTATATCTTGACTTTATTCCCCAACCACTGTTTCATTCCATTTACGACCAACACCCACCTTTTCTTCGTCAAGTTTCTGGTCCATTAAAAGGTGCGAAGCCGCCAGAGAAGAAATAGGAAGGCAAGGAACTAGTGAAGCTTAAACTTGAACTTGCTCTGGGATAGGTTATGCTGCCTCTCTAGTCTTTGCTCCTGGTATTGCTGGTTCAACTCCAACCTAGCCTCCGCCCCTGCTACCTTCCTTATGGGTGCCACTCCCTTTGATACTGGAGTGAAATCGAAATATGACACTATCTAAACTTAATCCACTGGTGCTTCTTCAACAGATGCTGCTTAAATCGCTGCTCCTTCCTCTGCACCTGGAGGATCTCCTGCTATAGTTGCCTTTGCTCTACTTGATGCCCCCCACGAGAATACTTTTGCGAAAAACCAATCCAACCACATACTGGCATTGATGATGCACCGTACAATCCTGAATCAAACCTAACGAGCCAAATACTTAAGCCACACCTAGGCCCAGTCACCTAATCGTCAAAGTGCTAGTGGGATGTACATTGACGAGGCCATAGGTATAGGTCTCTGGTGCTATCTAAGCCCCGATTCCAATTGCTTGATGCTTGAATGCATAGTGCCCTAATTAGCTCTATGATGTAACTTGTGCTTCCATATGTATCCACTCCCTCCTACTTGTTTTGTCTAGTCATTTAACTAATCGGCCGAAAACCTACTAACAGGCCATCGCTTAGTACCGTATAACATCATTCAGCATGCCCAAGATCTATCTTCAATTGCACGTTATGCGCCTGGATATGTACCTGGATATGCACCTGCTCCTGCTTTTGATGCACCTGGACTTTGAACTGATAGCTTCGCCTATGTATTTAATGCAAAGAGAATGTGTATAAGAATATCATACCTGGACATAAAATAGAACTTACCACCGAGAGGCATCTAATTACCTATCAATCTCCCTCCATCTATCTATGGGTGGGTTAGGTAACTCATGTGAGCCGACTCGTGCGTGTAGAATAGGGAGTTGCCCCTAGGTGGGCTGAAAAGTAAGGCCGATCTGATCGGGCTGGACTGAGCAAAGAAGAAGTGAGAAGGGCAGGATTCACCAAACGAAAGCACCTTTACTTTACTTCTATACTGGGCAGCCGGATGGAAGATACATTATATATGTAATTTAGGGTTTTTCTGAAAAGGAAAAAATACCACACATGCATGCAGAGAATCAGGTCATGCGATGGACGATTTCCGATTTCTCCTACCTTTTGATTCGAAAGGTTATCCATCCCTATCTATAGGCCCTATCGGACCGATACCTACCTTACTCATCTTCCCCTCAAAGCAGCTTATATATGGTCCACGGGGAAAGGAAATATTGAATTACAGATGCACGAAGAATAAAAGAGATTTTCATGAAGCTACAGAGCAGAAAAAGAACGAAATAAGGTCCCCGGAGGGGCTTGCGCTTCTGAGGGCAAGGAGAGAATGCATTTGATCCCAGACGTACGAGATTTGGTTCAAACCGGATTATAGAGCGGAGGGTATAATATATATACTCTATTTTGTTAAACCCAACCAAAGCAGGAGAGGAGGGAGGGGAGAATGCATTTGTATGTATACAAGTGAGTTTCGTGAAACGTACCAAATTCACCCTAGCGCAAGGAGAGAGAGAATGCTCTACCGCTAACTCAAGGAGATAATGCACTTCCCCTATATTTATTACCCTCAAAGCCTGAGATAGCGATTGAGGGAAGAAAGTAGTATTTGGTTCTTACCCCCGAAAGATAGGCATGCATCAGATCGCCTAGCCAAGCCAGATAGATAAGCAATAGAATTCTTATCTAGTTTCCCTACAATAAAAAAAAAGATAGGTAAGCAATAGTACTTCATTCTTATGCCTGCCAGGGGGCCTTTACTTCCCCACAGGTACATTATCTTTCGTGCGTGAAAAGGAAGGCAGGAGATCTCTTTCGTTCAGGTTGCCCACCCAATAAGTAAGGCTCTGGGGCTTCGTAGAAGGCTTTGGGCTTCGTAGATGGGTAAGGCGTAACGTATTGAAAGCCAGTGGTCAATATATCTTCAGTGGTTTGAATCAATAGTTAGTCAACAGCCACGAAGTGGTAATAAAAATTGGAACTAACCCTACTACTTATATCTATTTAGGAATTAATGGTCAACCTGGAATTGTCTTTACTACTCAATCAGGAAGGTCCCGGAGGGGCTTGCGGCTTCCTAGTGCAAGGAAATACTCCGTTAAGTTCATGAGCCGCACCCCGGTAGGCTACACAACACAACCCTAACCTCTCACTTCTAGCCCGAGTAAGGGAACTCTATGAGAGCAAGTGCACTCAAGCATGATAACTTCCTAACTAGAAGCCCTATCCCTCCTTGCTGTATCCCAGTACCCTCTCTCCTATCTCCTTTCCTTCTTCTTGATTGACCAAATATCCCTACTAATCGAACCTTCTCCCCACTTGGATCTCTCCCACTAATGACAAGATCTCTTCAGCTAATGAAATACCAAGTATGATATAGGTTCTTCACGAGGTAACAGATCATCCTAACAAGACCTTATTGTCTTATCAGGTAACATGACCTCTATGGCATTGTAGTATCGCTTATGAAAAGGTGCATTTTCCGGGCCTGATCATGGGTCCGGGAATGTCGGGTGATGAAGGGACGGGAATCTTGGATATGAATCTGTTGATTGAATTTGAATGAATGGATGAGAGAGTGATTGAAATTGGTAAGGGATGGGAAGGAAAGACCTATCCTTTGCGGAAGGGTTAAGGGCTTCGGCAACACCCTCTCTACCAACTACTGATCATACCTTTGCGGAAGGGTGAAAGGCAAGGCCTGGTAGGGTGAGGGTGAGGTAACGAACTCTCGACCTATGCCCCCCCACCTAATAAGTAAAATGAATACGTTAGTGACTCAACTGACAAGGAGAGGTACGTTAAGTGACTCAACCTATGCCCCCACACCCAATAAGTAAAATGAATACGTTAGTGACTCGTCTGACAAGGAGAGTGACTCGACCTATGCCCGCCCCACCCAATAAGTAAAATGAATACGTTTGTCACTCGACTGACAAGGAGAGGTACGTTAGTGACTCGACTGACAAGGAGAGGGTATGTTAGTGACTCGACCTCTATGGCCCCCCCACCCAATAAGTAAAATGAAATACGTTTGTCACTCGACTGACAAGAAGAGGTATGTTAGTGACTCGACTGACAAGGAGAGGTACGTTAGTGACTCGACCTATGGGAGAGGAACGAACGCTCGACTATAAGGAGAGGGGACTCACTATTGGTGAGGATTTTGTCTTGAGATTTGGGGAAGGAAGGTCCGGAGGGTCTTGCGCTTCCGAGTGCACGGACTGACTATTTCTATCAGAGAGTTTTGTTATATAGGCGATTATGCTAGCCAGGAAAGTGAAGGTACTTTCCCTTCTAGTATAGATAGGATGCCCAAAGGGCATCGTAAGGTAAGGCACGCTTGCCTTCTTGCTGGAGAGAGAATGTCGAGAGAGATAGAGATAGATATTCAAAGGGAGATATGGAGGGAGGGTTGACTTCGCTTCAGGCGAATAATTGGTTCGGGAAGACATTGAAAGCATTCGATCGAGCGATAAAGAAGATTACTATAGATAGCTGGTGTCTGATGGGCTTACCTTATAAGTTTAGTATGGTACTCTTTCTTATTTGTGAGGTAGGTTCATGAAGGGTCGAATTTGATAATAATCGATCGTATCGTGCGAAATATCATATAATAATATAAGCCAGTTGGTTAAGAAAAGAAGCTTTCCTCCTGGGTGTGAACCGTGACAGCGACACCTTAATCAATCGTTGGAAGAGAATGTTAAGGCAGTGGGACTTTGAGCCAAGGAGATAAGAACAGCTGATTCGAGCCAAGCCCAGCCCAGCCAAGGATATAAGCGAGCGAGGCAAGGCGTATTTGAAGAAGCCCCGGCAGCAACACTTATTTCCTATTCCAATAGGATGGAAGGTGTCTAATAAAGGCCTCTAGCAAGGGCACTTTATGCAAAAACGATCTGCCGTTGATGCCCTGTTGATGTAGTATTGTTGGGGGCTCTTTGATTAGAAACAGTGATAGCGGTAAAGGCCCATAATATCGAGGGAACCTTTCTCTCTCCAGGTGGGGATATCGAAGAAGTAAGTGAACGTGATCGACTGGGTTATTCCAGTGCCTACATGAATATGGAGGGCCCCATGAGCGAGATGGACCAGGCTTTCCCTGCCCATGAGGGCTCGGGACCTGTTACCTCACGCTTTCTTTCGCTTCAATCGTATCCATTCAGCCGCACCCCGTTTCACTATCTAATGGTCGATCAGCGGTGGTCAATCATCCATCGGGAACCGGTCCACTAGCGGCGGCCGGCTAACATGTATTTGGCGTTAGGAATACGGTCAAGTTATTAGGCGTAATAATACCCCACCACATAGAAAGCTTCCGCTTCCTAGTCCACTATTATTGAGTTAGACCGGCTAAGCTAAGATCGTGTTCATTAATTATATTGTTCACCGAATCACTGGTTAGCTTTACGCTTGATCACCCTTACGTAAATCGGTATACAGCAAAATACCAGTTCTTCCTAACCCATATTCTATTCCTGGGCGCATACTAAATCTCTATTGCGGCATATCCCATGGGGTAAGGAAAGATAGCATACGAGGGAGGAGGAAAAGGACAAGGAGGGAGAGATATATTCGAATGTAACCTATTGGCCCTGTGTAGTAGGTTCTGAGACCCATTCCAGAATGATATACGCCTCTGTAGGAAGATAAGACTAGACTCTGGTGAAAAATCCCAAAGTCAGGTTAGGGTCCAAGGTAAGGTTAGGAAGTATGGTCCATTCATTTCATGTCATGTGGCGGGCCTGCCTTAACTATAATGAACGAAAAGGTTCTCACTTCACTAAGGTTATCCACTTTCCCCTATTCCAGAGTATTTCCATCCAGTAGAAGGGAACAAGCCGGAAGGCTGGTAAGGCGCTAGGCGCTGAAGAATATGGGGCCGATATAAGAGGTTAGGGCCGAGATGCCACTCACTGGCCGGTAGAAGGGGCTAAGTAGGGCCGGTAGAAGGAGCTGAGAGGGTGTTTTCACAAGCTCTGGTATCTTATATAATACATTCATTCCCTGACCCAGTTCGAGCCGACTGACTGCGGAAGGAAGAAAGGGGGATCGAGAGAGCAGCTCTCAATAAGTACTTGGTAGGAGATGCGCTAGAAAGAAGGGTTATCCCCACCATGAAAGAAGTCATAACTTTATAGATCACTTGGCAATGAAGTGTTTCTATAACATAGGTAATTGGCAAGAAGTGTTTATTTCACGTATTACTTGACTATCCCATTTCGGTAACTAGGGATAGCATAAGGAGAAAACATTAACTCCATATTTCACGACTACACTACTTTAGCCCATCAATCAAAGTCGTTAGATGAATACGAAAAGTAGCAAGCATGGCAAGGTCCTGTAACATTATACGTGGACATATTTGATACAGTGCAAAGCCATTTTAGTAAGGTCCTTCAAGGTCTTACCTGAGCTTTGAGAATTGAATTCGATAGCGTAATGACATATTATAATGATATATCTCTATTTGCTTACGATATTACTGGGTACGATCGGCATGATAAAATCGAGCTTACTGATCCCAATACTGACTACTAAAGCGTTAATTACCATTATCATCATATTTTTATGCATTATCTGCCTCCCGCTCTAACCGGCAATAACAAGTCTTTCCCTCACCACGAGCCCTACCGGGGGCATCCTCTAATAATAGTGCGTACGTGTTCTCAGATTATATACGTAATAACAGTGGCTACGTGCAAGGCATCCATCCTCCTCCTTCCCTCCCTTCCCTGTGCTGAGAACGAGAGAGAATAAGGTAAATGCGCTAGCCAATCTTATTGACCTGATGCGACCGTAGTCCGGGTTTGGGCTGGCTGGCTACCGTTCGTTGCGTTATTAGTGCCACGACAAGATCAGTATGGCCACGATAAGATTATATGAATTAGATATTGGATTGGATATCAGAACGAGCTAGTCGAGTCTCATTCTTTCTCCTTATTGAAGTTTAGCTTCTTCCTTGCACTAG